>SKCR01034602.1:0-160825 GCA_019454045.1 Zanthoxylum bungeanum
CTTATTATGGTTTTATAATCTTATTAAACCACTAAATTAAGATCCAATGGCTAAGATTAAATTGGATTTTATGCCACATCAGATTCTTAATTAATTTTGTTGTCTTTGGAGCACTATATAAACCTAAAGAATTCTTCACAAATTTTTGCACCAAACCTTTCAAATCTTGGGTTTATATAAGTGAGAAACTCTAAAGTTTTAAAAGTAAGCCACTGATTTTGAGGATCCTTAAGTCTAAATGACTAGAGGAATCTCGAGTTAAAAGCTTTGAGGTATTGCCTAGGATAGCACCAAGGGCAAAATACCCGTGCACTCAAGCCGTAGTCTTGCTGTTGAGTTTTGGCTTTGGTGTGTGCATCTTTGGAGACCATACACTTGGGTGGCTCTTTGGAACATGGAAGAGCTTGCTGAGATCGAGAAAAGCTTGTAGATTGGAGGGAGGACTGTATGAGTCTACGGTTCAAGTAAGTCTTTTTCTTTCTTTATTTTAATTAGAGTTCTTATGATAGTTAGCATGTTTAGGTTTATGTTCTTTGCATGTTTTATGAGTTTTATGCTTAGAATATATAGTAGCATGCCTAGGCTTGTAGAATAATCAAAACAAATGGGTCTTGGGCAAATGGAAAACGGAATCATAATTTTAATAATTTCAATATACCACTGCGCACTCGCGGCTGCTTCCCAACAGTGGTATCAACACGTCGTTTTTATTTTGATTAGTTCTCACTCATTCGAACTCGAAATTGGGTGTTTAAAAGCTCGTTTGAAAGCTAACACCCTGAACTTAATTTAAGGCACAAGTTTTGCATGATTTGGTTAAGATTTGAATTGTGAAATTACATTTAAAGTTCATACGTCTGCAGAAAAATGTGAGTAGTAAATTTATTTGAATAAAATAAAATGCAATATCATAATTAAATATTAATCAAAGTTATTTAATGCCTAATCGATGATTCAAAAATGCAATATCATAAATAAAATGCTAAAAAGAGTGCAAACACAATTTAATGCCTAATTGTAAAATGCAATATCATAAATAAAATGCAATATCCAATATTATAAAACTCATGTGCTTGATGATTCTATGTATGATTAGAATTGGCATGATTATTTTAGGGTGGAAGCATTTAGAAACTTTCTAAGAAATAGAGAGTGTATTTCTTATCCCTTCGCTAAGTAATTATTCCGTGATGAACTTAGAGATTTATTACCTTTAAGGCTAATAAATATAAATCACTTGTTTATAATAAAAGACATTATAAAAGATACAAGTGGGGTGGGACCAAGGCGTTAATAAAACTTTCCAAACTAAAGTTAATTTAACCAAAGGTATTACTAGAGTTAGATAATGATTTGGTGTCTTCCTTCACTCACTGCCTTTTTATGGCCGAAAGGAAAAGTAGTGAAGACATCTAGATAATCATTTACTCAAAGCTTACCTTAAAGCATATTTAAAGTGTTGGACTAATTTGGAGGATCTATTGTTTATTCCTGTCACCAAGGCGATAAGAGCCTAAAAGGTGAGGGTATTTAAAAGAGTTCGCTCTGCCCTCCCTTTGGGGAATTTTCAATGGAGGAATCCATTTGACAGTTATTCACTTAAACTTGCTAAAATCCTCAATTATAATTTAAGTCTAAAATTTTCCTCCCATTGTAAAGTATAGACCCAAATGGCTTAAACCATATTGGCAGGACTAGACTTTACCAGACTGACCAATACCAATTTGTCCCTAAATCATACTATTGACAATGGTTTTACTTTTCTGAGTCATAAGACGCAGCGACCCTTAGGCGTGGTCTTATAACTTAGTGGGAAAGATTGGATGTCCACAAGGACTAGCATAAGCTATGGCATGTTTGATTGCCCAACCCAATGATCAAGGAATTGTGATTTATATCATAAATTAGTTTGGAACCTACCTAATTATCGTATTTTATAACGACCGGCCCTATTCGAAGTTATGAAATGATGATAATGGGATCCTTGCCCACAAGAAATCCATCATATTGGGGTTGAAGAGATTTGCTTAAAATTTTTAAACAATTTAGTGGGAGTAAATTCATAATATTAAAAGCCCATGTTATTATGAAACATTAATGAAAAACATATTCCTAATTTTAACATTCTCTCTTAACAGGTGGGTTAAAATATTTCACAAACATTCAAATGGCAAACAGAGTATCACTTCGTTCCATCCTTGATGAGCATAAGCTAAAAAGGGACAACTACAATGACTGGTTTAGAAATCTTAAAATTATCTTACGACAAGAAAAGATTTTATATGTTCTTCAAAGACCGTTTTCCCCTGAACCCATAGAAGAGGCTGACTAAAATACATTTGATGCTTGGAAGAAACACGTCGATGATGATGAGCAAGCAGTTTGCATAATGCTTGGCTCTATGTCGGACGAACTTCAGAAAGCTCCAAAGATATGGATGCTCAAATCATCATCTTTCACTTGAAGGAGTTGTATGCAACTTCTGTTCATACCATGAGATTCCAAGTGCCATGTGCCTTATTCCAAACAAGGTATAAGGAAGGATCTGTTAGTGGACATGTGCTTAAGATGATTGGCCACAATGAAAAATTAGCCAATCTCGGGTTCATCATGGATCATGAGATATGTCAGGATCTAATTCTTCAGTCCTTACCAAAAAAATTCTCTAACTTTATTATATAGTTTCATCTGTCTGATAAAGAAACTTCTTTAGCAGAATTACACAATCTGATAAAGCAAGCAGAGAATGACTTGAAACCGGAGCTTAAAACCTTCATCATGCTTACGGGTATGGACCTGAAGCCACGAGGCCCAAAGAAAAATAAGGGCAAGGCCAAGGCTCCAGATCACCTAAAACCTAATGGTAAGGTGGAGAAGAAAAAGGGAAATGGGAAATGTTTCTTTTGTGGAAAGAAGGGTCATTGGAAGAAAGACTGCAGATCCTTAAAATCCAAGGAAGCTAGAGAAGCCCAACAGGCCAAGAAGCCGAATGCTTCAGGTATGTTGTATAAGATTGAACTATATTCTCAAAAATCTGAACCTTCTACTTGGGTGCTTGACACCGGTTGTGGGACTCACTTATGTAACAATGTGCAGGGCCAGAGAAACAGTAGGAGACTCCGTCATGGGGAGGTTGACTTACGCATGGGTAATGGAGCAAAACTGGCTGCATTGTGCGTGGGGACTTATTTAGCAGAATGGTTTAGTTTTAGACTTCGAAGATTATGTTTATGTACCTTCTCTAGTAAAAGACATCATTTCAATTTCTACTTTATGTAATAAAGGCTTTTCATGCCTAATAAGTTGTAATGAATGTTCTATTTATTTCAATGAAATAAAATATGGAGATGGTATTTTGAATAATGGTATCCATGTCTTACAAACAAATAAAGAATTTTCAACCTCTAATATATACAACGTTAACTCGAATAATCTCAATGAATCACTTCTATGGTACAGTCGCTTAGGTCATATCAATGAAACAAGATTAACTAAGCTACATAAGGAGGGGTATTTCAGACCCTTCAAATATGAACCTTATGGAACTTGTGAGTCTTGTTTACTTGGTAAAATGACCAAATTACCCTTCAAAGGTAAATGACAGCGTGCAACAGAGACATTAGAACTCATACATTCTGATGTATGCGGACCAATGTCAGTCACCGCTAGAGGTGAATTCTCCTACTTCATTACCTTTATCGATGATCACTCGCGATATGGGTATGTATACCTTATGCGATACAAATCTGAGCCTTTGAGAAATTCAAAGACTTCAAAGCTGAAGTAGAAAACCAGCTTAATAAAAGTATTAAGTCACTAAGGTCTGACCGAGGTGGTGAATAATTAAGCAACGAATTTCAAGATTACTTGAGAGAAAATGGCATTGTTTCCCAGTGGACTCCTCCGGGAACTCCACAACATAATGGGGTCTCCGAAAGGAGAAATCGGACATTATTAGATATGGTCCGATCAATGATGCTAGACACGGATCTATCTCTTTCATTTTGGGGTCTTGCTTTAGAAACTGTTACACTAGTACTAAACCAAGTTCCTTCCATGACTGTTAGTCAAACACCATATGAGTTATGGTCTGGGAAACGTCCTAGTCATAGTTATCTAAGAGTTTGGGGATGTGACGCATGTGTCAAGCTCACATAAACTAACAAATTGGATGATAGGGCAGTTAAATGTAAGTTTGTAAGATATGCCTTGAACTCAAGAGCATACGTGTTCTACGTCCCAAATGAACAAAGAACATTTGTCTCACAAAATGCTAAATTTCTAGAGAATGAATTCCTTCTCAAGAAATATAGTGGGAGTATACTTGACCTCGATGAGGTACGAGAAGAACAAACTAACATAGACCTAAACCCCAGACTCCCTCAAAAGGGCAGAGACGGAACAACCACAAGGTTATGAACTCAGAAGGTCTAGTAGGGAAAGACATGAGTCTGAAAGATATGGTTTCCATATTGATGAGGAACATGATCAGGTCATTGATAATGACGATCCTACCAGTTATGTTGAAGCAATGTGTGACATTGATTCAGTCAAGTGGCTTGAGGCCATGAAATCCGAAATAGACTCTATGTATCAGAGTCAAGTCTGAGACTTGGTAGATGCACCTGAAGGGACAAAACCCATAGGCTGCAAGTGGATTTACAAGCGTAAAAATGATACAGAAGGCAACATCCAAACCTATAAGGCTAGGTTGGTGGCGAAATGTTATAGAAAAATCTAAGGAATTGACTATGAGGAAACCTTCTTGCATGTTGCAATGATAAAGTCCATTCGAATTTTACTAGCACTAGATGCACACTTTGATTATGAGATTTGGCAGATAGATGTCCAAAAAGCTTTCCTTAATGTGAACCTCATAGAGGAAGTCTATATGACATAACCTGAGGGGTTTGCATCTAAGGATGATCATAATAAAATATGCAAGCTTAAACGATCCATTTATGGACTCAAGCAAGCCTCCAGAAGTTGGAATATACGATTTGATGAGACAGTCAAAGAATTTGACTTCATCAAAAATGTAGACGAGCCTTGTGTTTACAGGAAAAGTAATGGGAGTGCTGTTGTATTTCTTGTATTATATGTCAATGACATATTAATCATCGGGAATGATATTCCCATGATGCAAGCCACCAAGCAATGGTTATCTCAGAATTTCTCCATGAAAGATTTGGGAGAAGCAACCTACATCCTCGGCATTAAGATCTACCGTGATAGATCTAAGAGGTTGTTAGGGCTTTCTCAATCTACGTACATAGATGAAGTTTTGAAAAGATTCACGATGGAAGATTCCAAAAGAGGTAATTCACCTACTTGTCATGGAATCAAATTATCTAATGAGCAATGTCCATATACTCCTTCAGATAGAGAGCTTATGAGTAGGATCCTTTATGCTTCAGCAATAGGATCGTCATGTATGCCATGATATGTACAATGGTAATCCCAATTTTTCCACAAGGGTAGTGCTAGCTAAATTTGTGTGATTCCCTCTATTAATATCCATTCTACACAGTTTACTATTGATAGAGCATCTCGTGCGAAAGATAAATACCTTTTTATCCATCAAATTATTTATATAAATCAACCCTTACTTGAAAGACACCAATAATGAGGAAAGACTCAAAGAATCACTAAGAAAATATGAAAACAAACATAAAGAAACTGACTAAAAAATAAATAAATAAACCAAAAGTAAAAGAAGAGGACAAATTGAACTAAAACTGGACAGAATTCGTAACTTTGAAAGAGATGTTGAGACTCGAAACGTAAGCGGACTGAGTGCGGCCAATGACTAATGAATCCGTCTCCTCGAGTACTTATAAATCGATACATTATGGGTGTCGTAACTTTTTCTAGATCAAAAGTTACAGCCGTTTTAAAATCAGTACGTGGCTGAAAATTTCTGACTGAACTGATTCGAAAATTACAAATAAATTCGACCTTAATTGACTCAAAAACTCCAAGAATTGAATCCTATATGCTAGTACCATGCAAGAACATTATAATAACATCCAAGATTCAGTCAAAACATGAAAAACACAAATGGAATTATATAAAAAAAATTGAAATAAGAAGAGACTAAAAAAAAGGAAAAAAAGGGAATATGAAGACTTCATAAAACGATAAAGATAGAGAAAATATTGACCTTGGAACCCTGAGCTCCTAATACCAAATGATAGAAACCTGCCTGGAACAGAGCCAAGCAAACCCCTCCACGTGTTCTAAGCCCCAAGAACCGTGAATCTTGATTTTGTAAGAACAAAATCCTTCCAAGATCAAGTCCAACCCTTAAAGAACTTTGCCCTTAAGAACCTTTCTTTATTTCTTTGGAGAATTTTGAACAACGATACAGCGCCACAAAGCTTGCCACACATTGATAAGCTTTTGTTCCGTAGAACCAATGAAGAATCCACTCCCTCAAGATGACACAAGTCACTTTATTTTGTAAAAAGATATATTATTGGTTAATTCCCAATTACAATGAATAATGCCCCTTTAAATAGGTGGCTAATCCTAATTCTACCCAAATATAATAAAATCCTAGTAAAATAAACCCAATAACACATAAAATACTTTAAAATTTCGTGCATGGGCTTTGTAATATAATTAAAATTCAGCCCAACACTTAAACACATATAACCTTAAAAAAAATAAAATATAAAAACTATAGGGATACGTTGCGTCCTCATTTAGACCATGAAGGAATTCGAAATAGACTTTGATGAAAACTGAAAAGTTGTAGATCTACGAGTTTTCTTTCCAATGTAACTTGAATCACCAAAATCGGACATCGGACGTGAAAGTTACGTCCATAATACAAAAACTGTACAAATCTCGCCACTACTAGTGCATCATTCGATAATAAAGCCCAAAATCAATCAAGGCAGCCCATGCACGTCCAAGACCCATTCCAATATTGCTTTAGAGATAATAAAGCCTTCATTTAAAGTCTCATGCATGGAACAAACTCCAGAACCCAAGGAATCCACCAAATCCACCAAAATGGCCCAAAAACACCAATATGACCAAGCTATGCAATCGGCCACAACTTTAAGTTAACTTGGCCCAACAAACAGAGCTCATTCTGGATCACATCAGAAATGAAGAAAATAAAATGAAATAAAAGTGGAAGAAAAATGAAAAAAGAAGAAGGAGAAGACAGTACCGTAAGGAATGAGAAGAAGAAAGAAGAATAAGAGAGGAAGAAAAAGAAGAAAAGAGAGAAAGGAAGATGTAAAGGAAGAAAAGACTTAGAGAAGAAGCTTGGAAATCATTGAGGAGTTTATAAAGGAAGAAATCAAGAGGAAAAGGTAAGAAACCCAAAACCCAAATTCTATTTAAATGATGACTTGGATGATTGATGCTTGTATTATGTTAAGAACATTAATGTGATGATGATTATAAGATTTCTTTATTTTGAAACAATGGAAATGTGATAAACCCTAATTTTTTAAGTTTAGGTATGATATGGTAAAGTATGTAATGTAGATTGGAAGTTGAATTAAATGATAAATTTGGGAGTTTGATGTATATTAATATGAGTGAAAGATGAGGTATTGAATATTAGTTTTTTGTATGGAAGTAAAGAAATAGGTTGGGAAGTTGGATTATGGAATTTGGTGGATAAATGAGGGATTGATAATAATAATATGGTTGTTTAAGATGTGTGGAATTGATGTAAATTGATGGATTTTTTTTTTTGGATAAGGTAAGTATTATAACCAAAGAAAACTATACAAAGAGCAAAGGGGCATACCCCAGGCACTAGAGAGGACAGGCCCTCCTAGAAAAAAGCCAAAAGGCTACAAAGCCAAAAGGCTACAAAAGAATCAACAAAAGATGTCATCGGGTAGGTGCCACGAAAGGTGAAGCCATTTATTGTTATAAGATGGATTCACCTTTCGTAAGGAGCTAACACGATTCCGAACATCAAAAGCAATATCATAAAGAAGAGCAGAAACAGGCCGAAGAGGCATATCATGAGTGCGAGCATTCCTCTCCCTCCAAATATGGTAGACTGACGCTGCAAATGACAGACGAACCAGAAGATGACATAAAGAGGCTCCGGAGAACTGACAAACCCACACAACAGTCTGACACCAATATCGATGACTCCAATCTAACCCACACATGGCCAGCACAGACGACCAGACCCTTGAAGAATAGTGGCACTGGAAGAAAAGATGATCAATGTTCTCACTCGAACAACCACAGAGAATACACCGCGAGCAAGCAGAGATGCCAAATCTCATCAGACTGTCCTGAGTACAAAGGCCACCCTGAATAGACATCCAAAGAAGAAAGGAATGACGGGGAATTGCCTTCCGGAACCAAACAACTCGAGACCAATGCAACTGGGGTCTTCTTGACCTCATAGCATTCCAGGCACTATCCACAGAGAATCTTTCGTTTGTATCCTCCTCCCAAACCAGCACATCCTCCCTCAAACTAGAAGGAGACGGAAGATGAGACTGAGCCAAATCAATAAGAGCAGCAGATCTAGATAGGGGCCATTGCCAAGCAGAATCGGAGATAATGGATGCAACTGTAGCCATTCTATCCAAGCCAGAATCATAAATCACTCTCTCGCCCAACGTGTCCACAATGGGGCCAACAGGATGCCAATAATCAAACCACAATAACGTCTTCTCACCATTACCAATCCTCACTCTCATCTGCCGACGGACCAAGAACGAAGGACTCTTGCGTCGCGACACAAATATAAAATTCAGCCAAATTAATTTCAGGCCATTTCAGTTCTACCACAGCGTATTAGAGACCACCCTTAAGACCTCGAATCAATCTTTATTCCCATATTACATTCTGGTACAACTTGATATAATGAATCATGATTTTACGCATTTAGAATTAGTAGTTTAGCCTAGTTCTAGAATTCATCTTGTAACTTTTAATCTGATCAAGCTATCACTTTTAGACTATTGTAGGAAATACGATCTCATTTGTCAATGAATTATAATTCCTGCTAGTTTCCGAGTATAGTGAGTGGACACTTTCTCTTTTACTTGATTTCCATTTTACATTTTCATATCACACTTACATTTTCTGAGACAGTAGTGGCATGCTTTGGGGGACGGCGATACGTAACGCCCCAAATTCATGGATTTGCACTGCTGGCTCCAGTTAGGCGTATGAGGGGATGGTGATACATAATGCCCTCATACGTCCAGTTTTTCAGAAAGAGATACAAATTTCAGAAAAAAAATTTCAATTTTCAGTTACAGTTTTCAGAAAAAGATTTAGAAAATGAAGTTTCCAGAACCCACAGTTTTATAAGAATTTTAGAATTTTAAAGCAACAAAACAGTTTTCTTATAAAACTACTTTATGTGATTTCGGTTTTAAAATTAAATGTTTTTCGTAGCAATTTTCCATTTTTAGTCCACTCACTTAGATCGAACCACGACCTAACCTCACCCAAGTCTTTATTTCTTGCAGGTTTCTCGGAGGACGAGCTCGGAAGGATGGACACCGATGCAGTCACTAGGGTTGGAGTCCACCAGCATATAGTCATATAGCATGAAATTTCAGTTAGAGTCAAAGTAAAGTTGCATATATTTACATATTAGTGTTGTATAAGTCTTTTTAAGATTTTAGTAAGGTATTATAAAGAAAAGCATAATTGAGTACACAGACATAAATAAGAAATAATAGCATTTCATGACTGTGAGTTGGGCTACAGTCCATGTGCATGACTTTTCATTTAGATGGTTTAATAGTAAAGAGTAAATTCGAGAAGTCAGAGGCTTATGGGGTTAGCTTTGATATCCTCTGCCGGTAATATCTCTCAGATCGGGGATGTTACACAGTTTCAGTATTCTTACATTCCTTTATGTTTTGTAGTTAAACTTCCGCTGGGGGAAGGGTGAAGCTTTTATTATTATAGATTAGATTAATCTCCCTTAATTATAATATGGAAATTATCCTTTAATATGAATTAATGGTTATATTGTCTTAATGGCTAGTTTTATTTATTTGACATGATGTGACACCGTCTATATGGACGGTCTTCATGTGACAGATGATTATCGCCTATATGGCTTGTTTATGGACAAATAATAACACCGTCTTTATGAATGGTTGGACTTAATTGAAAATATAACTTAGTCAGGATACCGCCTATATGGCTAGTTGGTAATATCACTGATAATTTCTATATTATAATAATGGAGATTTCTAAATAAGAATTAGTAAAAGTGGATCCCCTAACCCCAACATTTTTTTTAATCTAGGGAAGTGATGAAACACAATATTTACAAGTTTAATAATTGATTTTCTAATATATTGGGTAATATTTTAGGTTTGTTTATTGAGTCTTGATGTTAATGCTTCTTATTGTCTGGTTACAAATAAGATTGATTTGGTCAACTTAAAATGAACTTGGAAAAAGTATTTTAGGTTTAGCCTTAGACTTAGTAGCTCACGATCTCACCTAGGAGTAAATGTCTTCTAGGTAGATTTCCTTACAGGATAGACATATACCTGTCGGGCGGGGGTAGCCATAATTGGAACTTGAACTTAATGAATTCAGTAACGTGGTTAACATAGGAATATGATTAATTGGTTATACTGGGTCTTTGTATTTGACCATCGGAAGAGGCTTCTGCATATCTTCGTGTTCCAGGTTAGCAAACTGATTTATTACACATATATAAGGAAATCAATTCATCATAAGAATAATATTGTATGGAGTCACAACCCTAGATGTTTATTTTCTTTATTATTAATTTCCTTTGTTTTTTTATTTTATTTTATTTTATTTATTTATTTAGCAAATCCACATTCAACCAACCAAATCTGCATTCATTCCCTTCTCACCTCAACTAGATACATGTAAATTAATAACATCAATAATTAATAATAACAGTAGGAATTAAGTCCTCGTGGGATAGATATTTTTATACTACTTGAGTGATACGTGCGCTTGCGTTATACGTGTGTGATCACGCCGATCAAGTTTTTGGCGCCGTTGCCGAGGACCTATTTTTCTTGAGTTATTAATTTTGATGATATTTATTTTACTTGTTTCTAATTTCCTTTATTTTTATTATCTTTAATTTTTTATTTGTTTCTTTTATTTCAGGTGGTTGAAATGGAACATTATTGGGCATTATGAGCTTTACAAATAGAAGTTACAACCGAAACTAGGGAACAACAATCCAGTTTTCTAAGGCCTGTTATCCAACCCAATTATCATTTGATGTCAGAACCATTCAATACAACTTTTGCTCAACAGAAAACAATGGGGATATGTGAGGTATGTGATGGTAGCCAGTCGAGTGATCAATGCATATACCTTTCATGGTGGCAGAGTTATCAGAATCCTTCAAGGTACGAAGAACCATCATATTTTATTGAACCATCTTCTTCATCTTATCCACCATCTTCTTATGATCCTCCTCAAGCACTGGAACCATCAGAAGAAGATCAGATTATTGACATGTTCACAGATTGGTTCAAGAAACAAGACGAAAAGTTGGATGCAATGTCTGAAATGTTTCAAAGTCAAATAAAAAACCTTCAGAGTCAAATGGAAACCATACAAAGAATGACAGATCAAGCGAGATAATTAACAGAAAACAAGAGCTTCACACCTCACAGAGCGTTTTCAGGTGATATTGAACCAGCCTTTGAATTTCATGATGACATCTTTATAGAGGAAGAGGCTGAGCAGTCTCAAAAATCAGTTTTATCAGTTTTGGAGCCTGAACAAACAAAATCTCAATTTGATTTTTATTATTCATCGGACTCTGACGAAGATCAAGAAGCATAGTTGTCTGTATCAACTGCATCAGTAAGTGAGGAAGAAACTCTAAATCCTCAAAATAAAGATCTTGGAGCATGCATTGCACTGATGTTTGAAGAAGATCTACCCCGAGCAGTTCATACCAACCATAGAGGATAAAGATCTAGAATCAGACATATCTTTACATCCTCAAATTCACACTTATGGAGCATGCATTTCACAGATGACAGATGAAAAACTAAACAATGAAATGGCAAAATACATATGTGATGAAAAAGTGGAGCAAGATGCAGAGCATATGGAGGAGCAAATGTCTGAACATATTGAAGATCCAATGAATTCAGAAGACACATCACTATTTTGGGGAGTACAAATTAAAGACACCGCCCAAAAGCTTGATAGAATGGAACTTCCATTCAAAGTCAAACACCATACGATACCTCCTGATTTTTTTTTTCAAGAACAACTGGAGCTACAAAATTTAAGAAGGTGGCACCAGCACTGAATGAGATAAAATTCTTTTGGCCACCTCACCATTGGAAGAGACCATTCAAAAGCAACGCTCATGGGACTGTCTTTAATCGGACGTCCAAAACAACGCTGAAGCCGCCTTGAAAGAAGAACTTCAGTCATGTCTGGCTGAAGATGTTAAATTTAACGCTAGCAGTGAGGAAACCCCTGCCATTTTTATTATTGTTGTAATTTCTATCATAGAGTTTTTAATTTTGTGTGTTATTTTTGCAGGGAAAAGCACAAAAGAAGCATTTAAAGCAATGCAAAATTGGAGATATCAAGGAATGGTATTTGACAATCGCGAAGATGGCTGAGTAAGGAATAGATTCTTGAGATGCATCCTAATGGATTTATATACCAAGTGAGTCGCGTAGTACGTACACAATTCCATTGCTTTAAATAATTACTTTGATTTGCTTTTCTGTTGAGATTTCCTTTATTTTCGCAGATAAGGTCTAACTTTTTGACTTTCATGATTTATTTCAACGCTTATCTAGTAATTGTCATTTGGCAGGTACTAGTGCAATTATTACTCAATATTCCTTTCTTCGACACATCCAAATAAAAATTCAAATAAGAGAGAAAATGGAAACAACATCCAAGCAATGATTCACTAACATTTGTGTTTTCTGTGGATCTAACTCTAGGTCTAAACCAAAATTTTTTAAGGCTGCAAAGGAATTGGGGAGAGTCATAGCAAAAAGAAACATGCACTTAGTAAATGGTGGTGGCAATTTAGGATTAATGGGATACGTTTCAAATGCCGTGCAAGAAAATAGTGGTCATGTTCTGGGAATCATTCCAAAACCATTGGCAGAAGTTGACCTTATTGGGGAAATAGATGGCGATGAATGTTTTGTCTCACGTATCTCTGAATGAATTTTTGAAATGATCAATAAGGCTGATGTGTTTATTGCTTTACCAGGTGGACTCGGCACATTGGAGGATATATTCACAGTGGCATCATGGGTGAATCTGAACATCCATCAAAAACCCATCGGGCTGCTTAATGTGGATAATTTTTTCGATTTTCTTTGTGTATTTCTTACAGATGCTAAAAGAATTGGATTCATCACAAAACTGGTAAAAGATATATTCGTAACTACAAAGACAGTTGATGAATTAATTGACCAACTTATAGAATTTGAACCACAAGTTAACCTAATTGTTTTCAATATAAACTGGTTTGAAAACGATCGTGGCAAGAAGTATAAACTAGATTTTGATCTTAATATGTAATTTTTAGTAGCCATAATTGTCAAATCCGTGCTAACTATGTGATATCTTCTAAACACTTCTTCTTATTTTTGAAACATTAGGGACAATGTCTCGATTAGGTTTGGGGGAGAAAATATTGGACTTGCGTGTTTTTGTTTTGTGACTGGTGCTTTCACACGCGTATAACGTAAGCGCACGTATCGTTCAAGTAGTATAAAAAGTATCGATCTCACGAGGACTTAATATCTATTCTATTAATTTTATGAAGCTAAATGATTACTAGTATCTAACAGATTGATTGATTGATCGAAATGGTGATGATTTTAAACTTTAAAAAAAGTAAATAAAATTGCTCAAAATTAAAATAAAATTCAATATTAAGAAACTATCCAGGGTTTTGAATCTTTCCAATATCTTTTAAAAGATGAAGTGGTTATTTTATATGTGTAATATATCGGTTTACTAACCTGAAACACGAAATTATGCAAAAGCCTATGTCGATGGTCAGATGCAAATACCCAGTATAACCCAATTGAACCATATGTCTATATCAACCAAATTACCTGGATTCATTATGATTAAGTTCGAATTATTGTTACCCCCGCCCGACAAGTATATGTCAATCCTATAAGGAAATCTATTATAGGGTTATCTATCCTCAAGGAAGATCGTGGGCTATTAAGTCTAAGACTGAAACCTAAAATTCCTTTGTCAAGTTTATTTTAGATTTACCAGATAAATCTTATTAGCGGCCAGTTAACATGAAGCATTAAGCTTGAGACTTAATAAGTAAACATTTAAATTACCTAAACTATAAAATAACCCCTTATAAACCGGTGATATTGGAATTCATCACAACCCCAGCTAATGGGCTTAACTACGACATATATTTACAACTAGTAAAAAATTAAATAAAATAAAAGACATAAATTAAATTGCTGAAAAGTAAATAAAGAATATTACAATAAAAGAAAATACTAGGGTTAGAGGATCCACTTTTATTACTATTATTATAGATATCTCCCTTAATATAATATATTAACTTGTGTGATATTACCAACCAGCCATATAAGAGGTAACCTGATTAAGTCAAATTAAGTCCAACCGACCATAGAGGCGGTATCAATATTTGTCCATAATCCAGCCATATAGGCGGTAATTTCCAACCAACCAACCAGGCGGTATCCATGCTAAGTCAAGGTAAAACCAGTTTATAATAATTACCAACTATACAATATAGCGGTATCCTTGTTAAGTCGGATTTTAAATAGTTAATGTATTATAATTAATGGAGATTAATCTAAATAACTGTAATAAAAGTTTTACCTTTGACCCTAGCAGGAGGAAGTTACCTCATCATTGCGGAATAGTAAAAACTAAAAAAGTAAATAAAGTAATTTACTATTACATAAAGTAAATAAAATTAATTACATAACTGAAATTAAACTAAACTAGATACAAACTCCTTATTTACTCAGAGATTTACAGAGAGGAATGTACATCTGAATTTATAAGGGTCGATAGGCTGCCCGCGTCGCATTTAGATTCTTATCTACTGACGTGGCATTTTGGATGATTAACTCAATAATTGTGTTGACGTGGCGATGTGGATTGTTGGCACCATAGGATTGTGACACATGGCAAGTTGTGATTGGCTGATGATGACGTGGTGATGACGTGGCACGTTGACTTGGTAAACAACTGATGTAGACTCCACGTGGCTGACACATGGATGACACATGGATGACGTGTGGCGATGGCGATTGTTGGCACATAGGATGAAGACACGTGGCACGGCGCATGTTAGCAGATCAGTTGTGATGTTGACACGTTGCACGATGCATGTTAGCAAAGTCAAACTTCTCAGATTTTGACACGTGTCCGCGGTGCATGTTAGCAGGTCATGGCACATGTTAGGTGTCGCGATGCGAACAGCACGTCGCGACGTGAAAAATGATATTTTTGTCCTTTTGTCCGTTTTCACTGTTTTGGCCCCAAAACACCTCCAGAATGTCCTGAAACTTTATTTATCTATAAAATAACACAAAACACAACAAAATATTCACAAAACTCAAGAATCTATACACAATATTAGGTTAAATAAGTGGGTAATAGTGATAAATTTACCACTCATCACACCCCAAACCTAACATTTTGCTAGTCCTCGAGCAAAATACAAAATAACATAAAAATAAAATTAAGCTAAGCACTTTCGTAGGGATCACGATTGCATTTAGCGTATGCAACAAGCCTTTAAACCCTAGGTGTCCCTAGTGGACGAGTTGTAGTCTCGTGAGGGTTTACAGCAATTATACCCACAAACATTTTACAAAAGTAAAAAGATAATAAAACTAATGCACACAAAAGCAAAAAGACAAGAGAAAATAGAATAAAGAAGTTAGTGACTAATCAGGTGAAACTTCTACTCCAAGTTACTAGTTTTTTTCTTTCTTTTTAAATTACCGAATAAGTAAATTCTCTGATTATATTTACCATTCTCCATATACACAGTCAACAAAATATTAATCAATTTATTTTTGCCCACAACAATCACAAGTGCAGTTGAGGAGAGAGTAATATTTTTGTCCTAAAGTTTTATCAGAATTCACACCTTTTTGCAGTAATGGAATAATTTTTCTATTTTTTTTATTTAGACATGACTTCCCGAACGTTATGCTGGATCTGAAAGTATGACACTTTCTTTTTGTCACTCAATTGATTCTCCCCAGTAGTGCTTGACACGCTTGTTTTTAACCTTGAATGTTTTATTGGAGTCAGGATCATGTATCTCAACGGCTCTGTCTCGTAAAACCTTGGTGATTAGGAATGGACCTGACCACCGTTATTTTGGCTTCCATGTGAAAAGTTTCAAGCTTGAATTGTTTAACAGTACCCTCTGCCCTGGTTCCAGTTGTATGCGCACTAACTTCTAATCATGTATTTTCTTGGCCTTTTCTTTGTACAATTTGGCATTCTCAAAAGGCTGAATGTGAAATTCTTCCAATTTATTGAGCTAGTGTAACTATTTCTCTTATGTTGCTTGTAGGGCAAGACTTGGCTTTTTTAGTGCACAAAAAGGTTTATCTTCAGACTCCATAGGCAGTTGACATGTTTTAAGTTTGTCAGTAGAACTTTACGTCAGAGTTCTGGGCAGTACTATATATCACATCGAGTCTGAAACAATCATATTTCTTTTCATCATCCGGGAAATTCATGGCCTTGAAAACATTGAATGTTACTTCTTAGTCTTGTACCCTCATGGTTAGTTCTCCTTTTTGTAGATCAATAATGGTTCATCCTGTAGATAAGAATGGTCTCCCGAGGATGATCAGCACGCCTGCGTCTTCTTCCATGTGAAGGATAATAAAATCTACTGGGAAAATAAATTTGTCAACCTTGACCAGCACATCTTCAACTACACCTCTCAGAAATACGAGCGTTTGATCATCAAGTTGCAGAGAGACTGAGGTAGGCATTGTTTCTCCAATTTGTAATTCAGAAAAAGTCATCAAGGTAACACTCACAACTAAATCACACAAAGCCCTACTGAAGTTATGCTCTCCTATGATTCAAGGAATGGTGAAACTGCAGGATCTTTCAACTTTGGAGGAAGCTTCCTCTGGATGATAGCGATGTATTCTTCTGATAATGCTACTGTCTCGTAATCTCCCAATATCTGTTTTCGTGAAAGAATGTTTTTCATGAATTTGACATAATTGGACATTTCTTCCAAGGCTTCTGCAAATGGGATGTTGATATGCAGCTTTTTGAATACCTCCAGGAATAGAGCAAACTGTTTGTCCAGTTTATTTTTCAGAAGACGCTGTGGAAAAGGTGGTGGTGGAGTAATATGTTCTTTTTCCTTTACTTATTTTTCCTCCATCTGTGGAACTGTATCTTTTGGAACTTCTTCAACTGATGTCTTGATTCTAACATCTTTGTTGATTTCAGTACCGCTTTTCAAGGTGATGGCTTGACATTGTTCATTCCTTCTATTCCTTGGATTTGGTTCGGTGTTGCTGGGAAGATTTCCTGACGGTCTGTAACTCAGAGCATTGGCCAGTTGTCCAATTTGATTCTCCAGTGCTTTGATGGAAGTAGATTGGCTTTGAAACGAAGAATCATATGCTTCTTTTTTTTGAACATATCTGCAATCCATTCTTTCATTTCTGGTTCTTTTTCAAACTCATGACCTTTGTTTTGTTGCTGGAATCCATGTTGTGGATAGTTTTTTTGCCCTGAATTGTTACTCCATGAAAAATTAGGATGATTCCTCCACCCTGTGTTGTAAGTGTTGGAATATAGATTGTTCCCCTGTTTGTTGAAATCGTTGACATAATTCACCGTCTCTTCAAGTTGGTTTGTCTTTAGTGCTCCTCCATAAGGTGAACTTGTGGATCCAATGTTGCCTTGCATACTAAGTGTCTCCATCAATTTACATATCTGATCCAGCTTGGCACTGATTGCTGTATTTGCTCCCACTTCATAAATTCATGTAATTCTTTGGATCATGCTCCTTTTTGTTGGCCACAAGGAATTATTGTTAGCCATTTCTTCGATTAGGTCTCAGGCTTGATCTTCTCCTTTTGCCATCAAAGCTCCTCTAGCAACAGCATCAATTTGTGGGTCTCATCAGTACAGAAAGTCCATTATAGAAAGTTTGGACTTGAAGCCATTTTGAAATCTCATGGTGAGGACATTTCCGGTGCAAATCTTTGTACCTTTCCCAAACTTCATAAAGGATTTCCGAGTCAAGTTATACAAAAGATGTGATGTCATTTCTCAATTTTGCTGTTCTGACTTATGGAAAGTACTTTGCTAGGAATTTGGTGGCTAAATTATTCGAAGTTGTGATGGAACCTACTGGTAGTGAATATAGCCAAGCCTTAGCTCTGTCTTTCAAGTAATATGGGAAAACACACAGTCTCATTGCTTCTTCAACTCCTCAGTTGTAATTGAAAGTGACGCAAACTTCCAGGAAGTTGCTGATGAGGGCATTAGGATCTTCAATTGCATCCCCCCAAACTGAACTGACTGTTGAATCATCTGAATGTATGTTTTGATGTCACATGCATTTACTGGTAAGGGAGGAAGTACAATACAGGAAATAAAGCTGTCAACCACTGGAATGATTCTGTCTCGAATGGGAATTAGTGGTGCAACCTCCAAAGGTTCAAGTTCCATGTTAACAAATACTTTTTGGCCTTCTCGCCTTTCCTTTCTTAATTGTCTGATAGTTCTTTCAATCTCTTGGTCAAGAGGTCGGATTTCAAAGCTTCTGGTTCTTATCATGTAGTTTCTGAGAACCTGAAACACAAGAAAACAAAAATAATAATAAGTAAAAAGAAAAATTAGATACAAGTAACGTATCTAACCCTAAAACTAATAGTGAAAGATAAATAAGTCTCTGGCAACAGCACAAAAAACTTGATAGGTGCTTTCACACGCGGATAATGCAAGCGCATGTATCATTCAAGTAGTATAAAAAGTATCAATCCCACGAGGACTTAATACCTATTCTATTAATTTTATGAAACTAAATGATTACTAGTATCTAACAGATTGATTGATTGATCAGAATGGTGATGATTTTAAATTTAAAAACAAGTAAATAAAATTTCTCAAAATGAAAATAAAATTCAATATTAAGAAACTATCCAGGGTTGTGAATCTTTCCAATATCTTTTAAAAGATGAAGGGGTTATTTCATATTTGTGTAATATATCGATTTACTAACCTGGAACACGAAATTATGCAAAAGCCTATGTCGACGGTCAAATCCAAATACCTAATATAACCCAATTGAACCATATGTCTATGTCAATCAAATTACCTAGATTCATTAAGATTAAGTTCTAATTATGGTTACCCCCGCCCGACAAGTATATGTCTATCCTGTAAGGAAATCTATTAAAGGGTTATCTATCCTCAAAAAAGATCGTGGGCTATTAAGTCTAAGGCTGAAATCTAAAATTCATTTGTCAAGTTTATTTTAGATTTACCAGATCAATCTTATTAGTGGCCTGTTCACAAGAAGCATGTTGCATCATGACTGGTCATTCTAAGGTCATTACGTCTTTACCATATTAAAAGATATTTATATTACAGAATCTACTTATATTATTCATAATAATAATGTTTTACAGTAGTATTCACAAAGATATACAACCGGGAATTGGCGCTCTGAGCACCAACCCCAACAAAATCTCCCACTTGCTCTAGTGCCAATAATGATTGTATCTAATACACATCGACTCCACGTGTTTATCAAACAACTTCGGAGGTATGGCCTTCGTCAGCGGGTCTGCTACATTATCTTCACTCGGTACCTTACACACGACAATGTCCCCTCGCGACACAATCTCTCGAATGATGTATTACTTTCGTTCCACATGCTTCGACTTCTGATGCGCCTTCGGTTCCTTCACTTGCGCAATGGCTGCAGTATTATCACAATATAATGGAATCACATTCTCGATACTTGGGACAACTCCCAATTCTGTGATAAAGTTCTTTATCCACACAGCTTCCTTTGCAGCTTCAGAAGCTGCAATGTATTCCGCCTCTGTGGTGGAATCTGCTGTTGATCCCTGTTTAAACTCTTCCAGCAAACTGCACCTCCGTTAAGGGTAAAGACGTATCCAGATGTAGGCTTTCTATCATCGGGATCCGATTGGAAATCAAAATCTATATACCCGTTAACTTGTAGTTCACCTCCTCTATAAATTATTAACTTATCCTTAGTACCTTTAAAATATTTTGGGATATGTTTAATGGCCATCCAATGGTCATTACCTGGATTGGACTGATATCGACTGGTTACGCTAACAGTGAAACTGATATCAGGCCGAATACATAACATGGCATATATTATGCTACCCAAACATGAAACATAAGATTGGTTAGACATTCTAACCTTCTCATTTTCTGTTTGTGGACACATCTTCTTTGAAAGATGAATCCCATGTCTAAACGGTATGTTTGCTTTCTTACAGTTACCAAAATTATACCGTTCCAAGATCTTATCTATGTACATTGATTGGGATAACCCAATCAGCCACCTTTGTCTATCTCTATAGAGTTTTATCCCTAAAACATATGAAGCTTCTCCCAGGTCCTTCATGGAGAAATTCTTATAGAGATATGCTTTGACACTTTGAACATTCTTATATCATTCTTAATGATTACGATTTCATCAACATATAGGATTAAAAATATGACCATGCTCCCACTGGCCCTCTGATACACACAGGATTCTTCCGAATTCTTGAGAAAACTAGACGATCTAATAATCTCATCGAATCGAAGATTCCAACTTCATGAAGCTTGTTTAAGTCCATAAATGGACTTCTTAAGCTTACACACCATATCCGAGTTTTCACCGGATGCAAAACCTTCCGGCTGTTCCATATAGATTTCTTCATCAAGAAATCCATTTAGAAAAGCTGTTTTGACATCCATTTGCCAAATCTCGTAGTCATGATGCGCAGCTATAAAAAGCAAAATCCTAATCGACTTAAGCATGGAAACCTGTGAAAAAGTTTCATCGTAGCCGACGCCAGGTCGTTGCATGTAACCTTTTGCTACCAGTCGGGCCTTGTAAGTTTCAACCTTACCATCAGGCCTGCGCTTCCTTTTGCAAACCCATTTACAACCGATAGGAACAATTCCTTCGGGAAGCAAAACCAAGTCCCAAACTTGATTCTCATGCATTAAGTCTATCTCGGATTTCATGGCACTTTTCCATTTCACAGTTTTGATGTCCAACATCGATTCTCTATAGGTAAAAGGATCAATATCTTCAACTAAGAGAACATCAAGACTCTTTTCTTGTATCAAATACAAGCATTCAGGAGGTATTGATACCCTTTGTGGCCTATGAAGTGTGTGTGTTGAAGGTCCTTCATCTACTTGAACTTCAGGTTCCTCCGTTGGTTCGTTGTTTTCAGGTTGGACTTCATCAAGTTCAACCTATCTATGATTACCACCTTTTGGACAAAAATTCTAATTCTAGAAATCTTACGAAGCGAGCTACGAACACATTTCGATGCTCGATATCATAGAACAGATATCCCCTCGTATTCGAAGGATATCCAACAAACCTAAGCTTTTGCCCTCGAGGCAAAAGCTTATCTTGCTGAGTCACCCTGACATAGGCAGGATAACCCTAAACCATAATGTAACTATGATTTGATCTACTGATGAGTGGTAAATATATCACTTTTTCCCACTCATTTGACCTAATATTTTGTATAGTTTCTTGAGTTTTGTGAATATCTTGATGTTTTTTGTGTTATTTTGTAGAATAATAAAGTTTTAGGAAATTCTAGAGCTGATTTTGGGACAAAACAGTGAAAACAAAAAACAAAATGGTCATTTTGGTCATTTGGCGAGTCGCGACGCGCTGCCCGCGTCGCGACGCCTAATGTGCGCCGATCAAAGCTAACATACGCCGGAGACACATGTCAGAATCTGAGAAGTTTGACTTTGCTAAAGTACGACGTGCCACATGTCAACATCACAGCCGATCTGCTAACGTGCGCCTTGCCACGTGTCATCATCCAATGGTGCCGACAATCACCATCGCCATGTGTCACCTCATGTGTCCACCACGTCATCACCATGTCAGCAAAAGACCGAGTCAACTTTGCCACATCACCGCCACATCTTCATCAGCCAATCACAGCGTGCCACGTGTCCTCATTCTATGGTGCCGACAATCACTATCACCACGTGTCGCCACATCATCGCCACATCAGCATAATCATTGAGTTGCCAGCCGCCTTACCATGTGTCACCTTATCCAGATTTCCACGTATCGCACTCTCCGTGTTCCATGCCGCCAATCACTCACATCGCAACGCGAGCTTCACGTCACGATGCGGAGACCCTGCCGAAGCCTATAAATTCAGCTCATTTTTCTGATTTCAGATGTACCTTCCTCTCTGAATCCTCTGATGTAAATAGGTAGGTTTATATCTAGTTTATTTTAATTTCAGTTTTGTAATTAATTTTAATTACGTTATGTAATAGTAATTTACTTTCTTTACTTTTTTAGTTTTTACTATTCAGCTATGATGAGGTAACTTCCTGTAGGATACAGAACTTGACGACGCTGTTCTAGGCTCGCGGCCTAGTTGGGAGTACGAAATAACATGGAGTCGCCACCCGGTGTGAACCGGGACAAAGATTTAAGGCCGCACTCACCCCTCGCAAGGGAAGACTTCAAACCGTTGGGTTCGGAATGGTCCCTTACTTATGTCACTTGTGATGATATAATTTGTGCAATTAATCAACCGAGTCTACTCAATAATCATGCTCAAGGGTACTTAGATCTAACATGCATTCATCTAACTAACTCCTAATCTAAGTTTGCATGCTTGAAAATAAATCTTTAAACAACAAACACGCAATGCAACACAACGAGCATATTGAACCATTAAACCGAAATAAATGAATAAATAATTAAACATTAACATAAACTAAACAAAACATCATGCATAAGGAAAAAAGAAACAACGTACCTAAATAACATAATCATGCTTTGAAAGTTAAATAATGAACTAAACTAAATCATGCTTTAAACAATAAATAAATAACCTACGAACTATAACATGCTCAAATACAAATTTGGATGAGAAGAGATATGTATATCTTAAGTGGTAGGTGGCGTTGTATCCCGAGTACAGACCGCACTACCGTCCATTCGGAATCGGCTACGGAATTTACGTCCGGGTTTCCATCCAATATACCACAAAAGGGAACACATATCTCGCTTATCCAACAATCACATCATGCTTCAAACGACTCTCATGCAATATTATTTTAAAATAAATAAAATAAAAACGAAAGAAGATAAATGAAAAGGTGCCCTCAGGTCTAACCTCTTTTGTCGTCTCAGGAAAGGTCGTTACACGTCTGTTGGAAGGGTGAATGATCCACTACTCTTTTAGTTCACCAACTCATAGTCTTCCCTCGCTGTTTTGCTGTTCGGGCTGCTGTTTTTACTCCGTTTCGCTACTGTTTTGTTGCTGTTTTTAGGCTACTATTTTTGGTTGTTTAAGGGACTGTTTTAGGCGTTTTTTAAGGGCTAAAGGGCTGCTATTTTGATGATTTTTCAGGGGAATTCTGGACAGTTTTCACGGCAGTTTAAAGGGGAAGTTTAGGGCAGTTTTCTCGGTGAACTAAAGGACTGTTTGAGGCAATATTCAGGATGGCTTCATGGCAGTTTGGTGCGTGTGGGGCTGAAGCGTGGAGCTAGGGTTTGTGGCTTCTATTTGCTCTGGCAGTGAGGGTTTTGTGGCCTGTTTTCTCGGCTATTAAGGGGAGTTTAGGCGTGAATTTTGTGGAAGCTATGTGGCAGTGTTTGAAGGACAAGGTGGCGTGGAGGCTAGGTGTCTTTGTTGTTGGGGATCAATTAAATAAGTGAAGGCTATGTGGCAGTGAAGGGGCATGACGTGCTGAGTGCTAGGGGCGTGTGGCTAGTTGTGGACGTGTTTGTGTTGAGGCAGTGAAGTGACGAGTGGAGGCTGGGGGCTTACGTGCGTGAGGGCTTGAAAGGCTTAGGGGCAAGGTGGCAGGCTATTGTTTTGTGATTTTTCGTCAGCGATGAGAGAGCAAAAGCAGGTTTAGGGTTATTTATTTCGTGTGTCTTTTTTTTTGTGAATCTGCCAGCCAGCCAGGGTTTGGATGTGTGGGTTAAGGGTTCTTTTTATAGGCTAAGGGAGGGGATTTACCTTTTGGGGAAGGAATAAGATTTGTGTATTAATTGGGGATATCTTTTAATTTAGTATATGATAAGGAAATCTTTTAATTAGGGGAATTGATTTGATTTGTTCTTTTTAGTTAAGGATATGATTTATTTAATTTAGGAAGGTGATTTAATTTAATTTAGGAATGTGTTTTATTTAAATTAGGAATTTAATTTAATTTAATTTCAAGTTCAATTTAATTGGTGAATGTGATTTAATTTAATTTAAGTTTAATTTTAATTGGTTTTAATTTTTAATTTGTGAGATGTGTTTTAAATATTTTAATTATTTAATTTGTGAGATGTGTTTTAATGGGTTTGGTGTGTTTTAAAACAGAGGTCCAACAAGCGAACCCGAAACGAAATAAGCGAGTTAAATCTGACAAAATACTAATTTTCAACTTTACCCTTCCAACGTCCGTTTCCCGCGGCTTTCACAACTAAAGAGGTAGTGTCTCCATACGAGACTCATCATCGGGCTGATAAAATGCCTACAGTCGCCACCACTTTGATGGGACTTGTGCAGTGTGTGAGAATGACAATTCCTATCAAAGTAAGTGCAATGCATTTTTACTTACCTGGCTCGCCAGCTGTCACCTGGTCTGCCTGCTGCTTCGAACTGAGTTGATTGTGTGATGGGCACCTCGGCCCTGGGACGCATCCCGAAACTGCTAATGACAATGGGGCACCTCGACCCTCGAACTGATGATGTAGTGGGTACGCATCTCGACCCTGGGCATGCATCTCAGCCTGGAACTATAACCGACAACGGGGGTACGCATCTCGGCCCTGGGTACGCATATCGACCCAATACCGCTGACAAGAGGGACTTCGCCCTGAATATGATTTAGTGGGTACGCATCTCGACCCTGGGCACGCATCTCGGCCCGGAACTACAACCGACAACAAGGGCACGCATCTCGGCCCTGGGTACGCATCTCGACCCAATACCACTGACAAGAGGGACCTCGCCCTGAATATGATGTAGTGGGTACGCATCTCGACCCTGGGCACGCATCTCGGCCCGGAACTAGAACCGACAACGGGGGCACGCATCTCGGCCCTGGGTACGCATCTCGACCCAATACCGCTGACAAGAGGGACCTCGCACTGAATATGATGTAGTGGTACGCATCTCGACCTTGGGCACGCATCTCGGCCCGGAACTACAACCGACAACAAGGGCACGCATCTCGGCCCTGGGTACGCATCTCGACCCAATACCGCTGACAAGAGGGACCTCGCCCTGAATATGATGTAGTGGGTACGCATCTCGACCCTGGGCACGCATCTCGGCCCGGAACTACAACCGACAACGGGGGCACGCATCTCGGCCCTGGGTACGCATCTCGACCCAATACCGCTGACAAGAGGGACCTAGCCCTGAATATGATGTAGTGGGTACGCATCTCGACCCTGGGCATGCATCTCGGCCCGGAACTACAACCGACAACGGGGGCACGCATCTCGGCCCCAGAGTAATGTGGTGTAATGAGGTCCATTCCCGAACCGTCACCGGATGTGGTCCATTCCCGAACCGATCTCCATTCCCGGAGCGTGACTGTGATATGGTGTAATGAGGTTCATTCCCGAACCGCTCTCCATTCCCGGAGTGTGACTGTGATATGGTGTGATGAGGTCCATTCCCGAACCTTCACCGTGATGTGGTCCATTCCCGAACCGATCTCCATTCCCGGAGTGTTACTGTGATGTGGCGTGATGAAGTCCATTCCCGAATTGTCACCGTGCGGTGGTCCATTCCCGAACCGATCTCGATTCCCGGAGTGCCATTCCCGGCGTGCTATTCCCGGCGTGCTCATTCTCGAGCTATCCATTCCCGGACTATATCTCCATTCTCGGAGTGCCATTCCCGGCGTGCCATTCTCGGCGTGCTCATTCTCGAGCTGTCCATTCCCGGACTATATCTCCATTCTCGGAGTTCAATTCCCGGCGTGCCATTCTCGGCGTGCTCATTCTCGACCTGTCCATTCCCGGACTATATCTCCATTCTCGGAATGCCATTCCCGGCGTGCCATTCTTGGCGTGCTCATTCTCGAGCTGTCCATTCCCGGACTATATCTCCATTCTCGGAGTGCCATTCTCGGCAGAACTGATCTTATGTGATGCGGGCCTCGCCCCCAGAATGCCATGCCCGGCAAAAACTGATCTGATGCTATGTGGGCCTCGCCCCCAGAATGCCATACTCGGTAGAAACTGATCTTATGTAATGTGGGCCTCGCCCCCAAAATGCCATACCAGGCAAACTGGTACTGAACCAATGTGGGCCTCGCCCCCAGAATGCCATACCCGGCAATGCTGATACTGATGCTAATGTGGGCCTCGCCCCCAGAATGCCATACCCTGCAGAAACTGATCTTATGTAATGCGGGCCTCGCCCCTAGAATGCTATATCTGGCAGAACTGATCTGATGTCTTCATACTCGGAGTGCCGTACCTGGCTGATCTGATATCTCCATACCTGGAGTGCCGTACCTGGCAAAACTGATCTGATATCTCCATACCCGGAGAGCCTTACCTGGCAAAACTGATACTGATGTCTCCATACCCGGAGTGCCATACCCGGCAAAACTGATGCTGATAATGATGTGGGCCTCGCCCCCAGAGTGCCATACCCGGCAAGACTGATACTGAACTAATGTGGGCCTCGCCCCCAGAGTGCCATACCTGGCAACACTGATACCGATAATGATGTGGGGCTCGCTCCTAGAGTGCCATACCCGGCAAGATTGATACTGATGCTAATATGGGCCTTGCCCCAGACTGATGCTGATGTCTGATATGGGCCTCGACCCTGGGACTCATTCCTGAAACTACTGATAAAGTGGGCCTCGATCCCGGGATCCATTCCCGGATTCATTCCAAATTCTGACGATGTGGGCCTCGGCCTTGGGATTCATTCCCTGGATTCACTCCAAAACTCTAGTGATGTGGGATTCATTCCCCTTGGATTTATTCCCGAAACTCTGACGATGTGGGCCTCGACCTTGGGATTCATTCCCCAAAACCGAAACTGATATGGGCCTCAACCCTGTCACTCATCCTTAAAACTACTACTCATATGTTGTTTATTCTGGTTGGCTTGTCTTTGCCGCTTTCTCTTTTTCTTCTTTGAAACTTGTGAATACAAAACAAAACAAACACAAAAAAGAATGCAAAATATATTACGTGTATGCATGCATGCATGAATGATTTTCCTATCCCGCTGGGTTAGGTTTTCCGCCAGTTCTCTAGGTGATTGCTCAGCCTTCTCTCTAGTCTCATGACTCAATATCTTGTTATGTCCTTGATTCGCGATATGGTAGACTGGTCGCCCCCAGTCTTGGTTTAGCTTTCACCTTTCCGTTGTTTGCACTTGGTCAAGATGAACCATATGGTGGGGCCTTCCATATCATACTATATCACATGCTACGAAATAGTCCCAATAGTTATACATATCATTGTCCTCAAAGAATGCTCAGTAATGAAACCATAGAACCTTCAAAACATTCGATGCAACTCAAATCCAAGTCTTTGAACAAATGATCTATGCCAGACTCAAAGTGTGTGTGTGCAAATGTTCTTTCACAGCTTAATCCTTAGGTAAGCTAACTCGATGATTTCGTTTCAAAAATCGGGATCGATGGGTCAAACCAACCTAGATATCTCAATTATGCCTGCAGTTGCTTTTCTGTGCTCAATGTGGCATGGTTTTTTTTCTTTTTTTTTGTCTCTCTATTTTTCTTTTCATTTTGAACTTCTCTTTCTTTTCTTTTTCTTTTTTTTTCTCTTTTTTTTCTCTCTCTTTTTTTTCAACACACCTACCCTTTAAGGTAGCATTTCTCCTCATGGTGGTCCTAATACTCGCCCATGGGTAGCTTCACGCTTATCGGTTATAGGCGGTTCAATTCTTTTCTTTAGAGACTTTTTATTTTATTTTCAACCATACCACACATCATAACACAAGCAAGTCGTGATAGACATCTAAGCAAATGGTCATTCACCGACCTACAATTTTTTTCAACTAGTCATCTTGCCAACTACTCAGGTTTTCACCGCTAAAAACCTATAATTAAGTGCTTACGAGTCTAACATAGATCAATTACTCAAAGCATCAGATAAAAGCACATCAAGAGTTTATCATTTCTAAGATTTCATCCCAAAGCAAACGATTTCATCATCGGACTTTACCTAACTATTAAGGACTAAACAACCCTTTTTTTCTTTTTCTTTTTTTTTTCTTTTTTTCTTTTTTTTTTGGGCCCACCATGGTCTTTCTATCATTTCCGTAAGGTTCTCTGTTCCTCGGTTTCCTTTTCCACGATATCCATGTTTGCTAAACTCTTCTTTGACAAGTCTTATTTTTCCTAACCCAACGGATATCTATGATGCCTTTTAAGACACGAGGGTTAACATGATGCATGTATGCATGAGATGCATGTGATGTATGAGACATAATATGCATGGGGTTATCAAAAGCATAAAAGGTGGCCCCTATAGGTCATACAATTATGGTTCACATGTGGGTTTACGGGAGTGTGGACAAAGGCTCTCGTTTGACGAAGGATTACCCACAACTAGGACTCCCCACTCAAGGGTTCAAGCGACCAAATGAGTGCACCTTTTTATACCTTACGGTACGTGCCAACAAGTTATGATGTGTGACTAACTGTCAAATGGACTTCCAGTTGTAGATTCCCCAGAGAGAGGGTGGAGCGAGGCTCTCTTAAGTACCCAAGCCCCTTAGGCTCTTATCGCTTGGTGTCAGGAATAAACAACGAGTCCTCCAAACTAGTCTATCACAACGAGCTACAAGTAATGATTATCTCGGTGTCTTCACAGCTTTTCCTTATGAAAAGGTAGTGAGTGAAGGAAGACACCCAACCATCACCTAGCTCCAACAAAGCCTTTGATTAACCCCTTTCAACTCACTATCGAAACGATTAACTAAAGCACAAATCATAAACATCACAAGACATGATTTAGGGGCCGATTCAAAATATCCCCAGTGGAGTCACCAGACTGTAGGACACAGAACTTGACGACGCTGTTCTAGGCTCGCGGCCTAGTTGGGAGTACGAAATAACATGGAGTCGCCACCCGGTGTGAACCGGGACAAAGATTTAAGGTCGCACTCACCCCTCGCAAGGGAAGACCTCAAACCATTGGGTTCGGAATGGTCCCTTACTTATGTCACTTGTGATGATATAATTTGTGCAATTAATCAACCGAGTCTACTCAATAATCATGCTCAAAGGTACTTAGATCTAACATGCATTCATCTAACTAACTCCTAATCTAAGTTTGCATGCTTGAAAATAAATCTTTAAACAACAAACACGCAATGCAACATAACGAGCATATTGAACCATTAAACCGAAATAAACGAATAAATAATTAAACATTAACATAAACTAAACAAAACATCATGCATAAGGAATAAAGAAACAATGTACCTAAATAACATAATCATGCTTTGAAAGTTAAATAATGAACTAAACTAAATCATGCTTTAAACAATAAATAAATAACCTACGAACTATAACATGCTCAAATACAAATTTGGATGAGACGAGATATGTATATCTTAAGTGGTACGTGGCGTTGTATCCCGAGTGCAGACCGTACTACCGTCCATTCAGAATCGGCTACGGAATTTACGTCCGGGTTTCCATCCAATATACCACAAAAGGGAACACATATCCCGCTCATCCAACAATCACATCATGCTTCAAACGACTCTCATGCAATAATATTTTAAAATAAATAAAATAAAAACGAAAGAAGATAAATGAAAAGGTGCCCTCAGGTCTAACCTCTTTTTTCGTCTTGGGAAAGGGTGTTACACGTCCGTTGGAAGGGTGAATGATCCGCTACTCTTTTAGTTCACCAACTCATAGTCTTCCCTCGCTGTTTTGCTGTTCGGGCTGCTGTTTTTACTCCGTTTCGCTACTGTTTTGTTGCTGTTTTTAGGCTACTATTTTTGGTTGTTTAAGGGACTGTTTTGGGCATTTTTTAAGGGCTAAAGGGCTGCTATTTTGATGATTTTTCAGGGGAATTCTGGACAGTTTTCACGGCAGTTTAAAGGGGCAGTTTAGGGCAGTTTTTTGGTGAATTAAGGGACTGTTTGAGGCAATATTCAGGATGGATTCATGGCAGTTTGGTGCGTGTGGGGCTGAAGCGTGGAGCTAGGGTTTGTGGCTTCTGTTTGCTCTGGCAGTGAGGGTTTTGTGGCCTGTTTTCTCGACTGTTAAGGGGAGTTTAGGCGTGAATTTTGTGGAAGCTATGTGGCAGTGTTTGAAGGACAAGGTGGCGTGGAGGCTAGGTGTCTTTGTTGTTGGGGATCAATTAAATAAGTGAAGGCTATGTGGCAGTGAAGGGGCAGGACGTGCTGAGTGCTAGGGGCGTGTGGCTAGCTGTGGACGTGTTTGTGTTGAGGCAGTGAAGTGACGAGTGGAGGCTGGGGGCTTACGTGCGTGAGGGCTTGAAAGGCTTAGGGGCAAGGTGGCAGGCTATTGTTTTGTGATTTTTGTCAGCGAGGAGAGAGCAAAAGCAGGTTTAGGGTTATTTATTTCGTGTGTTTTTTTTTGTGAATCTGCCAGCCAGCCAGGGTTTGGATGTGTGGGTTAAGGGTTCTTTTTATAGGCTAAAGGAGGGGATTTACCTTTTGGGGAAGGAATAAGATTTGTGTATTAATTGGGGATATCTTTTAATTTAGTATATGATAAGGAAACCTTTTAATTAGGGGAATTGATTTGATTTGTTCTTTTTAGTTAAGGATATGATTTATTTAATTTAAGAAGGTGATTTAATTTAATTTAGGAATATGTTTTATTTAAATTAGGAATTTAATTTAATTTAATTTCAAGTTCAATTTAATTGGTGAATGTGATTCAATTTAATTGAAGTTTAATTTTAATTGGTTTTAATTATTTAATTTGTGAGATGTGTTTTAAATATTTTAATTATTTAATTTGTGAGATGTGTTTTAATGGGTTTGGTGTGTTTTAAAAAAGAGGTCCAACAAGCGAACCCGAAACGAAACAAGCGAGTTAAATCTGACAAAATGCTAATTTCCAACTTTACCCTTCCAACGTCCGTTTCCCACGGCTTTCACAACTAAAGAGGTAGTGTCTCCATACGAGACTCATCATCGGGCTGATATGTAAAAATGCAATGCCTACACTTCCCCCTGCTAGGGTGAAAGGTAAAACTTTTATTACTACTATTTAGATTAATCTCCCTTAAATATAATATATTCACTATTTAAAATTTGACTTAATGAGGATACCGCTATATTAGTCGGTTGGTAATTCATTTTAAACTAGTTTAAACCTGACTAGGCAAAGATACCGCCAGATTGGTCAGTTGGTAATTAAATATTCTTACCGCCTGTATGGCAGGTTCATGGACAAATTTTGATGCCGCCTTTATGGCTGGTCGGACTTAATTTAACTTAATCAGGTTACCGCATATATGGCTGGTTGGTAAAATCATCACAAGTTAATATATTATATTAAGGGAGATATCTAAATTAGTAGTGATAAAAGTGGATCCTCTAACCCTAGTATTTTCTTTTATTGTAATATTCCTTTTACTCTAGCATTTTCTTTTATTGTAATTTTCTTTATTTACTTTCCAGCATTTTAATTTTCAGTATTTTACTTTATGTCTTTTACTTTTAAGTTTTTACTAGCCCTAGTTATGTGTCGTAACTAAGTTAGTTATCTGGGGTTGTGATGAATTCTAATATCACTAGTTTATAAGGGGTTATTTTATAGTTTGGGTAATTTAAAGGTTTACTTATTAAGTCTTAAGCGTAATGTGTCTTGTTAATTGGCTACTAATAAGATTGATATGGTAAATCTAAAATAAACTTGACAAAGGAATTTTAGGTTTCACGCTTAGATTTAATAGCCCACGATCTTTCTTAAGGATAGATAACCCATTAATAGATTTCCTTACAGGATATATATACCTATCAGATGGGGTAGCCATAATTTGAACTTAAATTTAATGAATCCAGGTAATTTGGTTGACATAGACATATGGTTCAATTTGGTTATACTGGGTATTAGCATCTGACCATCGACAGTGGCTTTCGCATAATTTCATGCTCCAGGTTAGTAAACCGATATATTACACAAATATGAAATAACCACTTTATCTTTTAAAAGATATTGGAAAGATTCACAACCATAGATAGTTTCTTAATATTGAATTTTCTTAAACCTATTTTTGTGCAATCTTATTTACTTGTTTTTAAATTTAGAATCATCACCATTTCAAATCAATCAAATAACATGTTAGATACTAGTAATCAAGACTCAATAAATAAACCTATATATTACCCAAACTGTAATTTAACCCCTTATAAACCAGTGATATTGGATTTCATCACAACCCCAGATAACTGGCTTAGTTACGACACATATTTACGGGTAGTAAAAATTTAAATAAAATAAAAGACATAAAATAAATTGCTGAAAATTAAATACTGAAAAGTAAATTGCTGAAAAGTAAATAAAGTAAAAGTAAAAAGTAAAAAAGTAAAAGTAAAAATTAAAAAGTAAAAAGTAAAAAGTAAATTACTGAAAGTAAATTGCTGAAAAGTAAATTACTGAAATTAAATAAAATAAAAGTACAATAAAAGAAAATGATGGGGTTAGAGGATTAACTTTTATTACTACTATTTTAGATATCTCCCTTAATATAATATATTAACTTTGGGTGATAATTACCAACCAGCCATATAGGCGGTATCCTGATTAAGTCAAATTAATAATTAATCACCAACCGACCAACCAGGCGGTATCCATATTTAGTCAAGTTAAAACCAATTTATAATTAATTACCAACCGACCAATATAGCGGTATCCTCATTAAGTCAAGTTTTAAATAGCTTATATATTATATTTAAGGGAGATTAATCTAAATAGTAATAATAAAAGCTTTACCTTTCACCCCAGCAAAGGAGAATTACCTCCTCATTGCTTGAAAAATAAAAACTACAAAAGTAAAGAAAGAAAAGGTTTGTGCGTAAAAGTAAATTGCAGAAAGTAAAAACTGAAAAGTAAAGAAAAGAAAGTGTTCAAGCGGAAATTAATTACTGAAAGCTATAAATAAATAAACAAGATACAATCTTCTTATTTATTCATTAGGAATTTCAAAGAAGAAAGTATGAATTTTACAAATGAAATGGCTTGGTATTTATAGGTAAAATTTTGCCTCCATCAAATCATCCATCAAATTCTCCACCAAATCCATTATTAATTTCTCCATTAATTACTCCACCAAATCCATAATTGCTTCACTAATTGATTATCATGTTTGGTGGTGATTTGATAATTTTTATTAATTATTTATTAATTTATATTTTGCTTTGAAAATGATTGAAAATGGCTTTAATAATTACACACTACACACTTCTAGATGGTTCATCAATTTAGGTCATGAAATCTTCAGAATTCGAAAATATTTTCTCTTTCAAAGTTGTAGATATTGGAGTCGTCTTTAATATGGTACTTGAATCAGCTCAATCCGATATATGAGTAAAAACTTATGCCCAAAAAACGACAGATACGCAAAATTGGAATTTCCAAAACTGCACTTCGTCAAAACGCCCTTTCAAGTTTCCAATCTCCAAAATTAATATATCAAGTCCAATAATTGCCCCTAATTGACCCAAATTTCGTCCTAAATGATTTCATTGAGTCCCAATATTATTTTATCTGCAAAATAAAATAAAACATATCAAAACGTTCATCAAACCCGAGAAACTAAACAAAATATTAAGTTAAAGGGGCGGTAAATATTGATATATTTTCCGCTCATCACACCCCCAAACCTAACATTTTGCTAGTCCTCGAGCAAAACAAAAAAAAAAATTTAAACTAAGCCACTTTCGTAGGGATCACGGTTGCATTTAGCGTATGCAACAAGCCTTTAAACCCCTAGGTGTCCCCAATGGACGAGTTGTAGTCTCGTGAAGGTTTACAGGAATGATACCCACAAACATTTTACAAAAGTAAAAAGGTCGTGAAACTAATGCACACAAAAGCAAAAAGACAAGAGAAAAGAGAATAAAGAAGTCAGTGACTAATCAGGTGAAACTTCTACTCCAAGTTACTAGTTGTTTTGTTTCTTTCTAAATTACCAAATAAGTAAATTCTCCGATTATTTTTATCATTCTCCATATACACAGCTAACAACATATTAATCAACTCATTTTTTACCCACAACAGTCACAAGTGTAGTTGATAATAGAGTAATATTTGTGTCCTAAAGTTTTATCAGAATTCACATCTTTTTGCAGCAATGGAATAATTTTTCTGATTTTTCTGATTTTTTTCTTTGATTTTTGAATTTTGACTTTTTATTTATATACAATATCTTCCGTCTATGTAGCGAGCTTTGGGTCGGCAGCTCCCAAACCAGTTGGCTTTAGGGCACCAGGTGTTAAAACACCCATACGGACTTAATAACCCAGACAGATATATATATTTTTGCAACATCCTTGATCCATGTAGCGAGCTTTGGGCCAGTGACTCCCAAACCAGTTGGCTTTAGGGCACCAGGTGTTAAAACACCCTTACATGCTTAATAACCTGGATCTGAGACGTTTTTTTCTTTTTTTTTTCTTTTTTTTACTCCATTGGCATTTATAGATGCTTTCTCCAATTAAACTAGAGCACTGAATATTACAAACTTTTCAATTACAACTCATATCTGTATGTTACTATGCATATTAATAATATCTGCCAACTGAGCATATGAAGATCCATTTTAGTCAGTTTTAACGAGAATTTACAAATTAAATAATTTAAAAGAAAATAAACAAAAATTAACTTGTTTCGAAATAGGTTTGAAATACGTCTCAAGAGTGGAAACTCCTTACACAACTATCTCTTACCAATTTCACATTTTTAGTCAAAACACAAAAACGCAAAATATTTTTTTAATTTTTTTAATTTTTCAATTTTTTTGTATTTTTCGAAAAAATTTGGACTAAAAATAAAAACAACACACAATTAAAAACAAGGTACGGATCAACTAATTCTCTCCCCTAAACCTAAATGAGACATTGTCCCCAATGTCTTAGACGGTAGAAGAAGAGTTTAGAAGATAGTACCTGGTTAGCTGGAATTCAATAGGAAATTAAAGGTTAAGATCCAGATTAATCCGACACCTCTTACCACGATCGTCCTCGGACCAATTTATCTTTGAAAGGATGGGGTCAACTTGTGGTTCATGGGCTAAGAGTTGGTCTATTAGATCCGGAGCAGTTCTGGAAATATAGAGGAGATCTTTCATAGGTTTTGACACGAATCCATTTCTCTGAGCATCATCAAGAAACAAACAAAGAAAATCATAAAATCCTTCAACATTGTACAGTCCAAGCGGTTTCTGGTGTATGTTCAAGTTCGCCCAAGATAGAACTATGAAAATTTCCTCTAATGTGCCCAAGCCACCTGGCAAAGCAATAAAAGCATCACACGGTTAATCATTTCTACCAGTCGTTCAGACATTCCTGGCACGATCAGTTCCTCTCCGTTTGATGGTTCAATAAGATTTGCCTCTGCCAAGGGTTTTGGGATGATTCCCAAGACATGACTGCCTCCTTCCTGTACGACCTTTGAAACGATCCCCATTAGTCCAAGATTGCCTCCGCCATATATTAAGTGCATATTCCTTGCAGCTAAGACTCGACCCAATTCCTTTGCTGCTTCTATGTATTGTGGCTTAACACCAACACTAGTACCGCAAAATACACAGATGTTTTCAACTCGTCTTCTTGAAGTGGCTTCCATGTTTTACTCCGGATGTTTTCAAAAGTGCAATGATGAGTTGAATTTATAACACCTGAAAGGGTGAGTAACAATAATAGCACTAGTACCTGCCAAATGACAATTATTAGTTAAATAGTATAATAAATCGTGATAGTCAAAAAGGTCTGGATCCTATCGAAGAAAATAAAAGAAAACAACAAAACAAATCACAATTATTAGGAAAAGACAAAGAGATATAATATTTACAATAATTACAGCTTGATTGGCGTCTATGCGTCAGGGTCAAAATTCCCATCCAATTTTCTTATAAATTGGCAAACAGGGTATTTTTGAGTCAGATTCCCGAGACTTAACTGTTGTCTTTCTTTTAGAAATTGTGTATGTAATTTACTAATGGCTATATGAACATATCCACTGGGATGCGTCTCAAGAGTTGAAGGTATATCATCTATAGACTCCTTACACAAGCCATCCCTAATGAATTTAATTTTGTCTTCGCGATTATCAGACACCATTCCTAAAGAACGACAACGAGTATTGCAATTCCAGCGTGCACATTTGAAACAAACACCCATTTTTTTAGCTCTACGTTTCTTTGCATAGGTGCTTCTTCCAAAACCAGGCAAATAAGAAGTATAAGAATCAGAATACTCACCTGTTAATCGAACCCGTGCTTCGATTACCCAACGAATGTCATTAGGAATACCATGGATTGTCAGTAGTCTCATCCGTTCCAAGCGAGCTTTGTAAACTTTCATCAGAGAGTTTTGAGGGAGAGAAGGAAATTGCTTGTGAAGATTTGCAAGAACTTCTTCCATCTTGAAATGACTTAATCTGCAAAAACTAAACACATAAAATTAAATCACACCAAATCAGAATATATATAGAAACTACATAGGTTGCCTCCCTGCTAGCGCTAAGTTTAACGTCGTCAGCCAGATGTGACTACCCGAACGTTATGCTGGATCCAAAAATGTGACACTTTCTTTTTGTCGCTCAAATGATTCTCCTCAATAATGCTTGACTCGCTGACTGTTCACTTTGAATGTGTTGTTGGTGTTGGGATCTAATAACTCAACAACTCCATGTGGTAAAACCTGAGTAATCACAAATGGACCTGACCACCTTGATTTCAACTTTCCAGAGAAAAGTTTCAATCTTGAATTGTACAACAACACTTTCTGCCTTGGTTCTAACTATCTGTGCACTATTTTTCAATCATGCAATTTCTTGGTCTTTTCCTTGTACAATCTGGCATTCTCATAAGTCTGTAAGCGAAATTCCTCCAATTCATTGAGTTGGTGAAGTCTTTTCTCTCTCGCAGCTTGTGGATCAAGATTTAGCTTCTTCAGTGCCCAGTACGCCTTGTGTTCAAGTTCAACTGGCAGATGACATGCTTTCCCAAACACCAATCGATATGGGGACATACCAATGGGTGTCTTGTAAGCTGTATGGTAGGCCCATAATGCGTCATCCATTTTTATAGACCAGTCCCTCATTGTTGATCCAACGGTTCTCTCTAAGATTCTTTTGATTTCCCTATTTGAAACTTCAACCTGTCCATTTGATTGTGGATGGTAAGCTGTGGCGACATTGTGAGTAACTCCGTATTTAGATAGGAGTGCATCAAAGTATCTGTTGCAGAAATGAGTGCCACCATCGCTGATGATCGCCCGAGGTGTTCCAAACCGAGTGAATATATTATTTTTCAGGAATTTGATCACCACTTTTGAATCATTGGATGGCAGTGCAATTGCTTCGACCCATTTGGAGACGTAGTCTACAACGACCAAGATGTACATGTTTCCAAATGATGGAATAAAGGGTCCCATGAAATCAATACCCCACACATCAAATATTTCCACTTCCAAAATACTTTGCAACGGTCATTCATTTCTCCTCGAAATATTCCCCGTTCTCTGGCACCTGTCACATTGAAGAGCAAAAAGATAAGCATCTTTAAAAAGTGTGGGCCAGAACAAACCTGATTGAAGGACTTTTGCTGCAGTTTTGTCCCCGCTGAAGTGTCTGCCATATGGTGATGAATGACAGTGCTGTAAAACAATGTTGACCTCCTCATATGGAACACATCGTCTCAGTAATTGATCAGCACATCATTTGAACAGGTTCGGCTCATCCCAAACATAATGCTTGACTTCTTTGAAGAATTTCTTCTGTTGCTGAGTTGTCCATTCCAACGGCCATTTTCCTGACACTATGTAGTTGACATAGTCAGCATACCAAGGGACATCCTGCTGTTTTATGGCAAACAGCTGTTCATCTGGAAAAGTTTCTTTGATTGACAGTTCTTTGCCAGCTGTTTCTCCATTCTCGATCCTTGATAGATGATCTGCCACTTGGTTTTCTGTTCCTTTCCTGTCTCTGATCTCCACATCGAATTCTTGCAGAAGAAGTATCCAACGGATCAATTTGGGTTTGGCATCTTTCTTCGTGATCAGATATTTGATCGATGAATGATCTGTGTATACCACCACTTTGGGACCCAATAGATAAGAGCGGAATTTATCAAAAGCGAACACAACTGTGAGCAACTCCTTTTCAGTGGTTATGTAGTTGAGTTGAGCTTCATTCAGAGTTCTACTGGAGTAGTAAATGGTATGGAAAATCTTTGCTTTGCGTTGTCTCAAAACTGCACGTACAGCAAAATCACTAGCATCACACATTACCTTAAATGGAAGGGTCCAGTCTGGTGCTACTATGATGGGGGCAGAGACCAGCTTCTATTTTAAGATCTCAAAGGCTTCCTGGCATTCTTTGGTGAAGTTGAGAGAGACAACATGAGTCAGATACCATTCGCATCGGCAGTCGGATCGATCATGTATGCCATGATATGTACGCGACCTGATGTGTCATATGCCTTGAGCATGTGTAGTCGCTATCAGGCCGATCCAGGTGAAGGTTACTGGATGGCGGTTAAGAATATCCTTAAGTATCTTAGACGAACTAAGGACGCTTTCTTAATCTATGGAGGTGGAGAACTTGAGGTAACTAGGTTTACCGATGCAAGTTTCCAAACCGATAAAGACGACTGTAAGTCGCAATCTGGGTATATATTTTGTTTGAATAATATAGTAGTAAGCTGGAAATCTTCCAAGCAAGAGATTGTTGCCGATTCAATAACAGAAGCGGAGTACATTGCTGCAGTTGAAGCAGCAAAGGAGGCAGTTTGGATCCGAAAATTCTTAATTGGATTAGGAGTAGTTCCGCTAGTAGCTGAGCCCGTTCCATTGTATTGTGACAATAAATGGGCTATAGCACAGGCTAAGGAACCGCGGTCTCACCAACGGTTCAAGCAGGTTCTTCAACGGTTCCATCTTATACGTGAGATCATACATCGTGGCGATGTAAAGGTCGAGAAGGTCGCATCAGATGACAACATTGCAAATCCGCTGACGAAAGTTATTCCTCAGTAAAAGTTTGAGCGACATGTATATAGTTCAGCTATTAGATGCTTGAGTGACTGGCTATAGGCCAAGTAGGAGATTGTTGGACAGTTATGACCCATATTGTCACTGTTTGTAAAAAAATTATATTTTTATACAAAATTAATTGTGTAGTAATGAAATTGCCTTTTACCGTTTTGTAATTTATTTACTTTGATATATAAATGGTAAAAGTCCTTATGATTAGTTCCGGATTGAGATGATATGAGACAATATCAATCCATAAAAGTTTAATCATTAAATATCCATAGTCGTAGTATTATCGAGATTGGACATCGATAATACGGAATAGACTAGTATTGCACTTGTGCGCGTTGTGAGGGCATAACGGCATAGTTCTCATATATTTAAGTATTGGATACTTATGCAAGTACGATAGGAGGTTGTGTTTTACCGATGGTACAGAAAATAGCTTCGCTCTGGATAGACCCCGTGGAATCCCATTGGTAGTATGTATATGTGTCTATGGGAGTCCGCTTCAGGGTAGGTGTATTTAGTCTTAACCTGAGACTTGCATCGCTAGTACTTACTGATGAGTGATATTTATATCACTTATTCCCACTCATTTGACCTAATATTTCGTATAGTTTCTCGGGTTTGATGAACGTTTTGATGTGTTTTAGTTTATTTTGCAGATAAAATAATATTGGGACTTAATGAAATCATTTAGGATGAAATGTGGATCAAATAAGGGCAATTATTGGACTTGATATATTAATTTTGGAGATTGGAAACTTGAAAGGGCGTTTTTGACGAAGTGCAGTTTTGGAAATTCCAGTTTTGCGCATCTGTTGTATTTTGGGCATAACTTCTTACTCAGATATCGGATTGGGCTGATTCAAGTTCCAGATTAAAGAAGACTCCAAGATCTACAACTTTGAAAGAGAAAATTTTTTCAAATTCTGATGATTTCATGACCGAAATTGATGAACCATCCAGAAATGTGTGGAGTGTAATTATTAAAAGTCATTATCAATCATTTTCAAAGCAAAATATTAATTAATAAATAATTAATAAAAATTATCAAATCACCACCAAACAAGATAAGAAATTAGTGGAGCAATAATGGATTTGGTGGAGCAATTAGATAAGCAATTAGTGGAGCAATTAATAATTTATTTGGTGGATGATTTGATGGTGGCAAAATTTTGCCTATAAATACCAAGCCATTTCATTTGTAAAATTCATACTTTCTTCTAAGGAATTCCTTAAGAATACTAAGAAGATTGTATCTTGTTTGTTTATTTATAGCTTTTAGTAATTAATTTCCGCTTTCACACTTTCTTTTCTTTACTTTTCAGTTTTTACTTTCCGCAATTTACTTTTATGCACAGTACTTTTCTTTCTTTAATTTTCAGCAATTTACTTTTCAGCAATTTACTTTTCAGCAATTTACTTTTCAGCATTTACTTTTCAGTAATTTACTTTTCAGCACATTTACTTTTCAGCTTTTACTTTATGTCTTTTACTTTTCAGCATTTTTATTTTATGTCTTTTATTTTTAAGTTTTTACTAGCCCTAGTTATGTGTTAGTTATCTGGGGTTGTGATGAATTCTAATATCACCGGTTTATAAGGGGTTATTTTATAGTTTGGGTAATTTAAAGGTTTACTTATTAAGTCTTAAGCTTAATGCTTCTTGTTGTCTGATCACCAATAAGATTGATGTGGTAAATCTAAAATGAACTAGACATAGGGATTTTAGGTTTCAGCCTTAGACTTAATAGCCCACGATCTTCCTTGAGGATAGATAACCCTTTAATAGATTTCCTTACAGGATAGACATATACCTGTCAGGCGGGGGTAGCCATAATTGGAACTTAAACTTAATGAATCCAGATAATTTGGTTGACATAGACATATGGTTCAATTGGGTTAAACTGGGTATTTGCGTCTGACCATCGACAGAGGCTTTTGCATAATTTAGTGTTCCAGGTTAGTAAACTGATTTATTACACAAACATAAAATAATCACTTCATCTTTTAAAAGATATTAGAATGATTCACAACCCTAGATCTTTGTGTCTTTTATTTTCCTTAGTATTTTCTTTTGTCTTTTTATTTATTTATTTATTTAGCAAATCTACAATCAACCAAATCAATCAAGCAATCATTCTCTTCTCCCTCAATTAGATATCTGTAAATAAATAGATTCAATAATTAATAACAACAGTAGGAATTAAGTCCTCGTGGGATCGATATTTTTATACTACTTGAACGATACGTGCGCTTGCGTTATACGTGTGTGTTTACGCCGGTCAAGTTTTTGGCGCCGTTGCCGGGGACTTATATTTCTTGAGTTGTTAATTTTGATGCTATCCAATTTACTTGTATCTAATTTTCTTTATTTTTATCTGTAATTTTTATTTATTTCTTTTGTTTTCAGGTGTTTGAAAAAAAAAAATGGAACACTACTGGGAGATTGAAAGATTACGTGCTTTACAAGAAGATACACCCCACATTTGGGAGCAACAGTCCGGTTTTCTGAGGCCTTTTGTCCAGCCCAACAATTATCACTGGATGCCAGAACCAAGCAATACCCCATTTGCTCAACAGAACGAGATGGGGAGATGTATGATATGTGATGGTAACCACCCGAGCGATCAATGTATATACCGTTCAGAGTGGCAGAATTTTCAGAATCATTCAAAGTATGAAAAACCATCACATTTTCCATCTTATCCACCATCCATATGCGATTTTCATCAACAAATAGAACCATCAGAGGAAGATCAGTTGTTAAACATGCTCAAAGATATGTTCGAGTTGGATGCAATGCTTGAAACAAGCCAGAATCAATTGGAAAGTATTCAGAGACAATCAGAATTCATTCAGAGGATGACAGATCAAATGAGACAATTCACAGAAAACCAAGACTACATACCTCAAGAACCAGTTTCAGATGACACTGATAAAGCCTTCAAATACCAATCATTTCACAATGACACTTTAACAGAGGATGAGGCTGAGCAGTATCAACAACCAGAGGTATCAGTTCAGGAGCCCGAACCGGCAAAGTCTCAATTTGACTTTTATTATTCAGATTCTGACGAGGATGAAGCTGATCTATTTGTACCAACTGCACCAACAACGGAGGATCAAACATTCAATCCTCAAAATGAAGATCTTGGAGCATGCTTTACCATGATGTTTGAAGAAGATCTATCTGAACCATCCATTCCAGTCATATCAGAGGATGAAGACCTAAAATCTAATATTTATTTTCATTCTCAGGTTGACAATTTTGAAACATGTATTTCACAGATGACAGATGAAGAGCTGAATATGGAAATTTTAAAATACATCTGTGAAGAAAATATGGAACAAAAAGCAGAGCAAATGGAGGAGCAAATGTCTGACCTTAATAAAGATCTAGAGCATTCAGGAGAAACATCGCTGTTTTGGGGAGTACAAATTAAAGATATCAACCAGAAGCTTGACAGAATGGAATTTCCATTCCAAGTCAAGCATCATACGAGACCTCCTGATTTTCTTTCTTTCTTTGCAGGAACCACTGGAGTAACAAGGAGTAAAAGGTGGCACAAGCACTGAATGAGACAAAACTCTTTTTGCCACTTTACCGTTGGAAGAGACCCTTCAAAAGCAACGCTCACGGGATTGTCTTTAATCGGACATCCAAAACGACATTGAAACCTCCTTAACATATGAATTTCAGTCACGTCTGGCTGAAGACGTAAAATTTAGCGCTAGCAGGGAGGCAACCCATGCAATTTGTTGTAATTTCTGTTTTCATATTTTGTGTGAACTTTTTAATTTTGTGTGTTATTTTTATAGGGAAAGGCACAAACGAAGCATTTTAAAACAGAAGGAATGGTGTTTGGCAATCACAAAGATGAGAACCAATTTATTAGAGATGGCTGAGTAAAGAATGAAATCTTGAGACGCACCCTAGTGGATTTATATACCAAACGAGTGGCGTATTGCGTACACAATTCCGTTGCCTTAATTATTGCTTTGATTCGCTTTTCTATTGTAATTATCTTTATTTTCGTAGACAGGATCCAGACTTTTTGACCTTTCACGATTTCTTTTGTTGTTTAGCTAACAATCGTCCTTTGGAAGATATTAGTGCTATTATTACTCACCCTTTTTCAGGTACTATAAATTCAGCTCGTCATTGCACTTTTGAAGGCATCCAGAGTTGAAAAAGAAATACAAAAAAAAAAAAAAAAATGGAAGCCACTTCAAGAAGACGAGTTGAAAACATCTGCGTGTTTTGTGGTAGTAGTGTTGGTACCAAGCCACAATACATAGAAGCAGCACAGGAATTGGGTCGAGTCTTAGCTGCAAGGAATATGCACTTAATATATGGCGGAGGCAATCTTGGACTAATGGGGATCGTTTCAAAGACTGTACAGGAAGGAGGCAGTCATGTTTTGGGAATCATCCCAAAACCCTTGGCAGAGGCAAATCTTATTGGATCATCAAACGGAGAGGAATTGATCGTGCCAGGTATGTGGCTTGGGCACATTGGAGGAAATTTTTATTGTACTATCTTGGGCGAACCTGAACATACACCAGAAACCACTTGGACTGTTTAATGTTGATGGATTTTATGATTTTCTTTGTGTGTTTCTTGATGATGCTCGGAGAAATGGGTTCGTGTCAAAACCTATGAAAGAACTCCTCTTCACTGCCAGAACTGCTCCGGATCTAATAGACCAACTCATAGCCTATGAACCACAAGTTGACCCTATCCTTTCAAAGATAAATTGGTCCGAGGACGATCGTGGCAAGAGGCGTCGAATTAATCTGGATCTTAACTTTAATTTCCTGTAGATTTTCAGCTAACCAGGTACGACCTTCTTAACTCTCCTTTTACTGTTTAAGACATTGGGGACAATGTCTCATTTAGGTTTGGGGGAGGGAATTAGTTGATCAGTACCTTGTTTTTAGTTTGTGTGTTATTTTTTTTTTTAGTCCAAAATTTTTCGAAAAATACAAAAAAATTGAAAAAGTTTCAAAAATTACAAAAATATTTTGTGTTTTTAATTTGACTAAAAAGGTGAAATTGGTAAGAGATAGCTGAGTAAGGAGTTTCCACTCCTGAGACGTATCTCAAACCTATTTCGAAACAAGTTAATTTTTGTTTATTTCATTTTAAATTATTTAATTTGTGAATTCTCCTTAAAACGGACTAAAAGGAATCTTCATATGCTCAGTTGACAGATATTATCAACATATATAGTAACATACAGACATGAGCTAAATTGAAAAGTTTGTAATATTCAGTGCTCTAGTTTAATTGGAGGAAGCATCTCAAAAAGCAGTGGAGTAAAAAAAAAAAAAAAAAAAATATTCTGATTTACAAAAATAAAGTATCTAAGATCCGGGTTATTAAGTCTGTAAGGGTGTTTTAACACCTAGTGCCCTAAAGCCAACTGGTTTGGGAGTCACTGGCCCAAAGCTCGTTACATGGATCGAAGATGCTGCAAAAATATATATATTTGAAGTCTGGGTAATTAAGTCTGTAGGGGTGTCTTAACACCTGGTGCCCTAAAGCCAATTGGTTTGGGAGCCACCAACCCAACACTCGCTACATAGATGGAAGATATTGTATATAAATAAAAAATAGAAAAAGAAAAAAATCAAAGAAAAAATCAGAAAAATGAGAAAAATTATTCCATTGCTACCAAAAGGTGTTAAATCTGATAGAACTTTAGGACAAAAATATTACTCTCTTATCAACTGCACTTGTGACTGTTGTGGGCAAAAATGAGTTGATTAATATTTTGTTGGCTGTGTATATGAAGAATGGTAAAAATAATCAGAGAATTTACTTATTCAGTAATTTAGAATAAAACAAAACAACTAGTAACTTGAAGTAGAAGTTTCACCTGATTAGTCACTATCTTCTTTATTCTCTTTTCACTTGTCTTTTTGCTTTTGTGTGCCTTAGTTTTAACTAAATTTTTACTTTTGTAAAAATGTTTGTGGGTATCATTGCTGTAAGCCCTCACGAGACTACAACTCGTCCACTAGGGACACCTAGGGGTTTAAAGGCTTGTTGCATACGCTAAATGCAATCGTGATCCCTACGAAATTGGCTTAGTTATTTTATTTTCATGTTATTTTATTTTATGTTTTGCTCGAGGACTAGCAAAATGTTAGGTTTGGGGGTGTGATGAGTGATATTTATATCACTTATTCCCACTCATTTGACCTAATATTTCGTATAGTTTCTCGGGTTTGATGAACGTTTTGATGTGTTTTAGTTTATTTTGCAGATAAAATAATATTGGGACTTAATGAAATCATTTAGGATGAAATGTGGATCAAATAAGGGCAATTATTGGACTTGATATATTAATTTTGGAGATTGGAAACTTGAAAGGGCGTTTTTGACGAAGTGCAGTTTTGGAAATTCCAGTTTTGCGCATCTGTTGTATTTTGGGCATAACTTCTTACTCAGATATCGGATTGGGCTGATTCAAGTTCCAGATTAAAGAAGACTCCAAGATCTACAACTTTGAAAGAGAAAATATTTTCAAATTCTGATGATTTCATGACCGAAATTGATGAACCATCCAGAAATGTGTGGAGTGTAATTATTAAAAGTCATTATCAATCATTTTCAAAGCAAAATATTAATTAATAAATAATTAATAAAAATTATCAAATCACCACCAAACAAGATAAGAAATTAGTGGAGCAATAATGGATTTGGTGGAGCAATTAGATAAGCAATTAGTGGAGCAATTAATAATTTATTTGGTGGATGATTTGATGGTGGCAAAATTTTGCCTATAAATACCAAGCCATTTCATTTGTAAAATTCATACTTTCTTCTAAGGAATTCCTTAAGAATACTAAGAAGATTGTATCTTGTTTGTTTATTTATAGCTTTTAGTAATTAATTTCCGCTTTCACACTTTCTTTTCTTTACTTTTCAGTTTTTACTTTCCGCAATTTACTTTTATGCACAGTACTTTTCTTCTTTAATTTTCAGCAGCATTTACTTTTCAGCAATTTACTTTCAGCAATTTACTTTCAGCATTTACTTTTCAGTAATTTACTTTTCAGCAATTTACTTTTCAGCTTTTACTTTGTCTTTTACTTTTCAGCATTTTTTTTTTATGTCTTTTATTTTTAAGTTTTTACTAGCCCTAGTTATGTGTTAGTTATCTGGGGTTGTGATGAATTCTAATATCACCGGTTTATAAGGGGTTTTTTATAGTTTGGGTAATTTAAAGGTTTACTTATTAAGTCTTAAGCTTAATGCTTCTTGTTGTCTGATCACCAATAAGATTGATGTGGTAAATCTAAAATGAACTAGACATAGGGATTTTAGGTTTCAGCCTTAGACTTAATAGCCCACGATCTTCCTTGAGGATAGATAACCCTTTAATAGATTTCCTTACAGGATAGACATATACCTGTCAGGCGGGGGTAGCCATAATTGGAACTTAAACTTAATGAATCCAGATAATTTGGTTGACATAGACATATGGTTCAATTGGGTTAAACTGGGTATTTGCGTCTGACCATCGACAGAGGCTTTTGCATAATTTAGTGTTCCAGGTTAGTAAACTGATTTATTACACAAACATAAAATAATCACTTCATCTTTTAAAAGATATTAGAATGATTCACAACCCTAGATCTTGTGTCTTTTTATTTTCTTAGTATTTTCTTTTGTCTTTTTATTTATTTATTTATTTAGCAAATCTACAATCAACCAAATCAATCAAGCAATCATTCTCTTCTCCCTCAATTAGATATCTGTAAATAAATAGATTCAATAATTAATAACAACAGTAGGAATTAAGTCCTCGTGGGATCGATATTTTTATACTACTTGAACGATACGTGCGCTTGCGTTATACGTGTGTGTTTACGCCGGTCACTTACGACCTTTAACAGGTTCTGCGTACGCCTCTTCTTTGAGAATCATAGTGTACTGGGTATGATGTCAAGATGGAAGCGTCACTTCAGACATATGGAGATGATGATCACGCAGAGATTCAGAACTAATTCTCTATAGTGTTGCAACCATTGGGATAATATGACAAGGTCATGATTATCCGATCAAAAGAGACTAGTTGCTTGATATCCGATATATACTTCGTATGGGGCAGACACTATTCCAGCCCCAGGCCTTGCATGTGATCATCTGATACTGGATCGGTATACACGATATTACTGTATACTACGCCTGATAAATATCTTATATTCCATTAAGAATATTTCTGGAGAATTGGGTAGGCATGGCGCTTTACTAAAAGCCAACCTTGTCTCGTAAATCGGTAAAAACGTAGTACGTACAATGTACGTATGTGTTCGGTTAGTCCGACGATCGGATTTACTGCCAACATATCCAAGGATCTCTTGGGTCGCTTCCCGAAGATTCACCGATGACCTATGATTTGAGCATAATTAATCTAGGATTAATTGCGGAGAGACTTTATCTTGGATAAAGTACTATTTGAAGAGAGAGAAAGATTAATTTGGAATTAATCGATAAAATAATATATTTGATATATTAAACGAAATTAGATTTCGACGCAGAATTAAAATTATATTTTAATTCGGGTAAACGAGTTAATTTAGAATTAATTTGTTAGCGATGTGAATAGTAATTTTGCTAGGCATAATTATTTAATTAAATTCGATTTAATTACGTTACGACGAAAGTTTGTTAATTCGGAATTAGTGAACTCGAGCCCGAGAGCATTTACGGGCCCACTCATATTTTGAATTGAGTGGGGCCCACATGTCACATCAACCATCACATCACTTGTCACTTTAAAGTAGCTTTATGGCGATGTGTTTTGGTGAGGTTGGTGGTGACTTATTCAGCACTCCATTTGAAAGCTTTGAGTGACATTTACCAACTTCACTTTTGGTATATCATTTTAATTATTTTTTTTGAAAATAATTACACAAGCTTATCACTCTCTCCGCATTGGCTGAATTTGTTGAAGCAAATTACTCTCCCAATTTCTTTCTTCTCTTCGCCGAAAATTCAAAGGAAGGAAGTAAGAAATTGTGGCAATTTTTCAAAGGGCTAGCACTCATCAAAGGAATCATACAAGGTGTTAGGGAAACCAACTTGAGAGCTTGGAATCACAAGACAAAGCTTGGAGCTTGGAGGTACCCCTTATCCGAATTACACAAAGAGTTCTTGGAGAAAATTTTGTTGATCATCACATCCAAAATCGATCAATGTAAGTGTGTTTCCGCCACTATTCTTTGATTATTATTATTTTTATTTTATGCTTGATTTGATCTTGTGATTAAACCTAGAAACCCAACACATCTCCATATGACTGAAGTGATACTTCCATCTTGACATGACACCCAATACACTACGATTCTCAGTAAACTCAGAAGAGGCGTACACAGAACCTGTGAAAGCCCCTGACGACCAAAACCAAAGTTTACTAATTGTCGCAAGTATTAGCGATGCAAGTGTCAAGTTAAGACCAAATATACCTACCCTGATTCGGATTCCTATAGACACATAGTCATAATACCAATGGGACTCTGAGGGGTCTATCCAGAGCAAAGTTGTTCCCGTACCATCAGTAAACAGAACCTCCTATTACACATGCATAAGTATCTAATACCCAAACATATGAGAACTATGTCGTTAAGCTTCCATAACGAGCACAAGTGTAATACTAGCCTATTCCGCATTATCGATGTCCAGTCTCGATAATACCACGACTAGGGATATTTAATGATTAAACCTTTCATGGATTAATAATGTCTCATATCTTATTAATCTAGTACTAATCATATGGACTTTTATCATTTATTTATCCAAGTAATCTAATTACAAAATGATAAAAGAGCAATTTCCTTTGTCATATAGTTAATTTGTACAAAGAACACCATGTCTTTTACAAATAGTGATGCTATTGGTCATAATTATCCAACAATTCCTTCGAACAGATAATGGAGATGAATATACTTCGAGGGAGTTCGATGCCTATTGTGAAAGTCACGACATTCAACTTGAAATGATTGTTCCACATACTCGGGTTTGATGAACATTTTGATGTGTTTTAGTTTATTTTGCAGATAAAATATTATTGGGACACAATGAAATCATTTAGGATGAAATGTGGGTCAAATAAGGGCAAAAATTGGACTTGACATATTAATTTTGGAGATTAGAAACTTGAAAGGGCGTTTTAACAAAGTGCAGTTTTGGCAATTCCATTTTTGCGCATCTGTCGTATTTTGGGCATAACTTGTTACTCCAATATCGGATTGAGCTAATTCAAGTTTCAAATTAAAGAAGACTCAAAAATATACAACTTTGAAAGACAAAATAATTTTGAATTCTGAAGATTTCATGCCTGAAATTGATGAACCATCCAGAAGTGTGTTGTGTGTAATTATTAAAGTCATTTTAAATCATTTTCAAAGCAAAAAATAAATTAATAAATAAATAATAAAAATTATCAAATCACCACCAAACATGATAAGCAATTAGTGGAGCAATTAATAATGGATTTGGTGGAGCAATTAGTGGAGCAATTACCAATGGATTTGGTGGATGATTTGATGGAGGTAAAATTTTGCCTATAAATACCAAACTATTTCATTTGTAAATTGATACTTTCTTCTAAGGAATTCCTTAAGAATACTTAGAAGATTGTATCTTATTTGTTTATTTACAACTTTCAGTAATTAATTTCGCTTTTTCACTTTCTTTTCTTTACTTTTCAGTTTTTACTTTCCGCAATTTACTTTTACGCACATTATTTTTCTTTATTTCATTTTCAGTTTTTACTTTTCAGTAATGATGAGGTAACTCCCCTTTGATGGGGTAAAAGGTAAAACTTTTATTACTAGTATTTAGATTAATCTCCCTTAATTATAATATATAAACTAGTTAAAACCTGACTTAATGAGGATACTGCCATATTAGTCGGTTGGTAATTATTTAAATTGGTTTTAACCTGACTAAACTGGATACCGCCTGATTGGTCGGTTGGTAATTAATTATTAATTTTACTTAATCTGGATACCTCCTAGATGGCTGGTTGGTAATTATCATGCAAAGTTAATATATTATATTAAGGGAGATATCTAAAATATAAGTAATAAAAGTGGATCATTTTACCTTAGTATTTTATTTTATTTTACTTTTACTTTATTTACTTTTCAGTAATTTACTTTCAGCATTTACTTTTCAGCATTTAATTTTCAGTATTTAATTTCAGCATTTACTTTCCGTCATTTACATTTCAGCAATTTACTTTTCAGCATTTTACTTTATGTCTTTTATTTTATTTAAGTTTTTACTAACCTTAGTTATGTGTCATAACTAAGTTAGTTATCTGGGGTTGTGATGAATTCTAATATCACCGGTTTATAAGGGGTTATTTTATAGTTTGGGTAATTTAAAGGTTTACTTATTAATTCTTAAGCTTAATGCGTCTTGTTAATTGGCCATTAATAAGATTGATCTGGTAAATCTAAAATAAACTTGACAAAGGAATTTTAGGTTTCAGCCTTAGACTTAATAGCTCACGATCTTTCTTGAGGATAGATAACCCTTTAATAGATATCCTTACAGGACAGACATATACCTGTCAGACGGGGGTAGCTATAATTGGAACTTAAACTTAATGAATCCAGGTAATTTGATTGACAAAGACAAATGGTTCAATTAGGTTATACTGGGTATTTGCGTCTGACCATCGACATAGGCTTTTGTATAATTTTGTGTTCCAGATTAGTAAACCGATTTATTACACAAACATGAAATAACTGCTTCATCTTTTAAAAGATATTAGAAAGATTCACAACCCTAGATAGTTTCCTAATATTGAATTTTCTTAAACCTACCTTTGCGTAATTTTATTTACTTGTTTTTAAATTCAAAATCATCATCATTTCAAATCAATCAATCAACCTGTTACATACTAGTAATCATTTGACCTCAAAAAATTAATAGATTAGGTATTAAGTCCTCGTGGGATCGATACTTTTTATACTACTTGAACGATACGTGCGCTTGCATTATACGCGTGTGTGTAAGCACCGGTCAAGTTTTTGGCGCCGTTGCCGGGGACTTATTTATCTTTTACTATTAATTTAGGGGTTAGATACGTTACTTGTACCTAATTTTCTTTTTACTTATTGTTTTTGTTTTATTGTGTTTCAGGTTCTCAGACACTACATGAGACGAATCAGAAGCTTTGAAATCCGACTGCTTGACCCAAAGATTGAAAGAACCATCAGACAATTGAGAAGGGAAAGGCGAGAAGGCCAAGAAACAATCATTATCATGGAACCTGAACCTTTGAACGTTGCACCACCAATTCTCATTCAAGACAGAACCATTCTGGTGGTTGACGGACTCATTTCTTCTATTGTACTTCCTCCCTTACCAGCAAATGCGGGTGACATCAAAACATGCATCCAGATGATTCAGCAGTCAGTACAGTTGAGGGAAATGCAACTGAAGATCCTAATGCCCACATCAGCAACTTCCTGGAAATTTATGGTACTTTCAATTACAACCGAGCAGCTGAAGAAGCAATGAGACTGCGGGTTTTTCCATATTCCCTGAAAGACAGAGCTAAAGCTTGGCTACATTCGTTACCAGCAGGTTCCATCATAACTTGGAACACTCTAGCCACCAAATTCCTTGCAAAGTACTTTCCACCAGCTAGAACTGTAAAGTTTAGGAATGACATCACATCCTTCGTGCAACAAGATTCAGAATCCCTTTGCAAAGCTTGGGAAAGATTCAAAGATTTACTCCAGAAATGTCCTCATCATGAGATCGTAAAGTGGCTACAAGTCCAAACCTTCTGCAATGGACTTTTGGGACTAATGAGAACCACAATTGATGCTGCTGCTGGAGGAGCTTTAATGGCAAAATGAGGAGATCAAGCCTGGGACTTAATCGAGGAAATGGCTAACAACAATTCATTGTGACCAACAAACACGAGCATGATTCAAAGAATTGCATGAATTTATGAAGTTGGAGCAAACACAACAGTGAATACCAGGCTGGATCATATATGCAAATGTCTGGAAATACTTAGCACGCAAGTTGTGAACATCGCTGGAACCACAAGTTCACCATATGGAGGAGCACTAGAACCAATTCAACATAAAGAAACGGTGAATTATGTCAACAATTTCAACAAACAGAGGAATAATCCATATTCCAACACCTACAACCCAAGGTGGAGGAATCATCCCAATTTTTCATGGAGCAACAATTCAGGGCAAATGAATAACCCACCACCTGGATTCTAGCAACAGAATAAAGGCCAGGAGCATGAAAAAGAACCAGGAATAATAGAAGTGATGACCCAGTTGAAGAAGCAAGAAGCAAAATACGATGATTTAGCAGCTATGGTTCAAAATCAAGTAGCATTGAAACAAAGTCATTCAGCCTCTATCAAATCACTGGAGAATCAAATGGGACAACTAGCCAATGCTCAGAGTTACAGACCGCCAGGTACCCTTCCTAGCAACACAGAACCAAATCCAAGGAACATAGGAAAGGAGCAATGTCAAGCCATCACCTTGAAAAGCGGTACTGAAATCAACAAAGATGTTGGAATCAAGGCAACAATTGAGGAAGTTTCAAAAGATGCAGTGCCACAAATGGAGGAAAAAGAAGCAAAGGAAAAAGAAAAAGATCAGATCACTCCACCTCTACCTTTTCCACAGCGACTTCAGAAAAATAAATTGGACAAGCAGTTTGCTCGATTTCTGGAGGTATTCAAAAAGCTTCACATCAACATTCCATTTGCAGAAGCCTTGGAAGAAATGCCCAGTTATGTAAAATTCATAAAAGACTTTCTTTCACGAAAACGAAGATTGGGAGATTACGAGACAGTAGCATTGACAGAAGAATGCAGTGCCATCATTCAAAGGAAACTTCCCCCGAAGTTGAAAGATCCTGGCAGTTTCACCATTCCATGCATCATATGAGAACATAACTTTGGTAAGGCTTTATATGATTTAGGTGCTAGTGTTAACTTAATGTCTTTTTCTATTTTCAGGAAATTACAGATTGAAGAAACAATCCCCACCTCAGTCTCTCTACAACTTGCTGATAGAACGCTCGTATTTTCGAGAGGTGTAGTTGAAGATGTACTGTTCAAGGTTGACAAATTCATTTTCCCAGCAGATTTTATTGTCCTTGATATGGAGGAAGACGCCTTCTGTTGAGAATTATCCTTCTCCATCCCAAGCTCTCGCCTAAACCTTCACACCCGCTGGTCAATTCCCTTTCGAGAACACTGAGACGAAAGCAGACTAAGAATCCTAATAAGAAGGTTAGGAAGAGAAAGGTTCTAGAGCAAGGATATAAGACCCTAGTGGCTACAGGTCGAACCATTATTGATGTACAAAAATGAGAACTAACCATGGGGATACAAGACCAAGAAGTAACATTCAATGTTTTCAAGGCCATGAATTTCCCAAATGATGAAAAGAATGAAGAATGTTTCAGATTTGATGTGATACAAAGTACCATTCAGAACTCCAATGCAATGAAAAGTTCTACTAACAAACTTAAAATATGTCAATTATCTGTGGAGCCTGAAGATAAAGTGTCTTTTGCACTGAAAAAGCCAATTCTTGCACTACAAGCAACAGAAGAGAAAAAGTACCACCAGCTCAACTAATTGGAGGAATTTCACAATCAGCCTTTGGGGATGCCAAATTGTACAAAGAAAAGGCCAAGAAGAGACATGATAAGAATTTACTGCGCATACAACTGGAACCAGGGCAGAAGGTACTGTTAAACAAATCAAGGGTGAAATTCTTCCCATGGAAGCCAAAATCACGGTGGTCAGGTCCATTTGTGATCACCAAGGTTTTACCAGAAAAAGCCGTTGAGATACATGATCCTGACTCCAACAAAACTTTCAAGGTTAAAAGCAAGCGTGTTAAGCACTACTGGGGAGAATCATTAAAGCGACAAAAAGAAAGTGTCACACTTTCATATCCAAAAATTCTCGAACGTTAGGTTGGAAAAGAAAGTGTCACACTTTCAGATCCAACCTAACGTTCGAGAAGTCACGTCTAGCTGACGACTTTAAACTTAGGGCTAGCTGGGAGGCAACCCATGCAATTTGTGTATATATTGTGATTTGGTGTGATTTAATATTGTGTGTTTAGTTTTTGCAGATTAAGACATTTCAGGATGGAAGAAGTTCTCGTAAATCTTCACAAGCAATTTCCTTCTCTCCCTAAAAACTCTCTGATGAAAGTCTACAAAGCTCACTTGGAACGGATGAGAATACTAACGATCCATGGTGTTCCTAATGATATTCATTGGGTAATTGAAGCACGGGTCCGATTAGCAGGTGAATCTTCTGACTCTTTTATTTCACATTTGTCTGGTTTTGGAAGAAGCACCTATGCAAAGAAACGTAGAGCTAAGCAAATGGGTGTTTGTTACAAATGTACACGCTGGAATTGAAATACTCATTGTCGTTCTTTAGGAATGGTGTCTAATAATCGTGAAGATAAAATTAAATTCATTATGGATGGCTTGAGTAAGGAGTCTGTAGATGATATATCTTCAACTCTTGAGACGCATCCCAGTGGATATGTTCATATAGCCATTCGTAAATTACATACACAATTCCAAAAAGAAAGACAACAGTTAAGTCTTGGGAATCTGACTCAAAAAGACCCTGTTTGCGAATTTATAAGAAAATTGGATAGGAAGCTTGTCCCTGACGCATAGACGTCAATCAAGCCGCTAAGTTTCTTGTACATATTATATCTCTTTGTCTTTTCCTAATAATTGTAATTTATTTTGTTGTTTTCTTTTACATTCTCTGACAGGATCCAGACCTTTTTTACTATCACAATTTATTTTACTGTTAACTAATAATTGTCATTTGGCAGGTACTAGTGCTATTATTTTACTCACATTTTTCAGGTGTTATAAATTCAACTCATCATTACACTTTTGAAGACATCCAAAGTAAAACATATAAGCCACTTCAAGAAGACGAGTTGAAAACATATGTGTGTTTTGCGGTACTAGTGTTGGTGTTAAGCCACAATACGTAGAAGCTGTAGGGGTTTTAGGGGCTAAATCCGGTAACGCAGCGGAAGCGGTGGAAAATCAAATTTTCCGATTTCAAAACTTTTTCTCGGATTAATTAAATAAACATATTTATTTAATATTCCAATAATCAAATTATGAAAATAAAATTCAATAAATCATATTTAGGTGAATTTACTGAATTGCCCATACATTTGGTATTTTGTTCATTTTAATCTGAAATTGATCAAATCAATTTTGAATGATTCTAAATCATTTCTAAGATGAACTTAGCATGTTCAAAACATCAAAACACCAAGGCAACACAAAATCCCAATTTTAAGCCATTTGGCCGAATGCTCCTCAAGGGGGGGATTGCATCATATAAACATCCTTATACACAACATAAAAGAAAAGCCCCAAATTTGGAAGTGGTCATGAACCCTAATTTTTCAATTTCTTCAAATTGGACAAATTAGACCAAATTGGTTAGATCAATTACTTTAATCATCATTCTTCCATCCAATCAAAGCCTCAACACAATGAAACAACTCAAGATCAAATCTAGGTCATCTTAGAGTGGGTCAACAACTCTAGATTAGCAACAAGGTTTCCAAAACCATAAAAGAATGCTTATAACTACAATAGTCATAAGCTTCCATCATCATACATGCTCAACACTTTCAACAAAACTTCCATCATCAAAAACACAAAGAATAAAGAAAAGAATAACATAAGAACATCACAAGATGTAGCCTAGATCCTAAGAAATATTTTCCTTTCTAATAGTAAGTTGAAGAAACTTACTAAAATCCAAGCTTTTCTTTGTTTTAGCCTTTCTTCCTCTCAAGCTTTCTTTGTTTCTTTTAATGGAGTTTATGTCAAAAGTGTATTAGGTTAACATTTCAAATGAAATGAAAACAATATATACTTGCCCAAAAAAGGCCTTGGCCGAAAATGGCCATTAGTATATACCAAATTATCAATTTAAATTTCATTCCATTTTAATTTGATCAAGTTGATTAAATATCTAAAAAACACTTTATTAGATATTTATCACTTGGTCAACAAAGGCAACTAAGCCTTAAAAACAAATATCCAAATCTTAAAATATTTATATTTTAATTAATTTAATCATTTAACAATTAAATAATTAATTAATTAATTAAATACAAATATATTAAATATATGTATTATATTTACATTAAATATTAAATACATATATACATTTATGATATTAGTCAAATATCTCAATTTGACTATTAATTCATGTGTATTTAAATTAATCAAGTATTAAATGTAAATACACAATAATTAAGGAAAGGACTATCGGGTCCCTAAGCATGTATTTTACGTTTAACATTTAAACGACTTTATAAATAATCAATATTATTTATATGTGTTGCTCTAGTGCTCTAAGAGTATATTTCATTATTGAGACTCTCTAGATTCAGGTATATCCGTCACAAAATCCAATTCCGTGTCCATAATTTATCCACCCGTAAATTATGACGACCACGGATAAACTAGCTGAATCATACAGGTCGAGGTCATTGCATACGTATAATCCATCCGTCACAGGTATCTAGATAATCCCAGAGATATATATGTAAACGTCAAATCTCTATAGGTATTATCTCGTCGACGTATCTATTAGCAATCTTTAAATAACACTCGGAACTTACTTCCGAAGTATACTGTGGCCACAGATTTAACAGATTGCTAATTATATATGGACTACCTATGCTCTGTACACAGAACTGACGGATCCTATCTTGACACACACAGGATATCCTGAGGATCGGTCCACACCCAACGAACAGGCGGAGCTCTGATCTAAATAGATCGGTGACGTGACTGCCATCTAAGTTTGGAGGATGTATCATACATCCACAGTGGTGTCTCAAGTCGAAGGACCACTATGCTACTCAACCCGAGAAGATTCTTATTGACGTTGGTGTACCATCCATTAAGAATCTTCGGTGAGTCGTTCAGTGTTTATACACTATAAACACCTACACGTCTATACGAGTCTCTCCAGACTCGTGGTTCATTGGGATAAACCATCAGACCAAGTCTCGATATACGACATGTACTGGTCTCAACGGATTTGACTAACCGACCCGTGTTAGCAAATCTTGACCAGGAACTATGTTTGATAATATATATATAACAGTGACACTTCCCAATGTCAATTACAAACTCCCTTTGTAACTGTGTACTGTATTATATATTATCGGGCCTTTGTCTAATATATACATATCACTAAACCACATTTAGTTTCAATCTAATAGTAATTAAATCGAATATGTATATAAGAACAAGAGGTGCAACCATAAATAAGTAATAGTATGGAATAATGGAATGTTCGTATTCATGAATCAGACATAAATACGGTCTGGATTGACGCTCTGAGCACCAACCCCAACAATTTCTCCCACTTGCTCTAGTGCCAATCCACGGTATCATATACACATCTCAATGTGTATCGTATGCACGTGGCCCTCAAAAGCTCACCCAGTACTTAAGAGGTAGGCAACAAAAAGCAAGTCCGCTATGACATATTGAGTTTGTCAAACAAACTCCATCGTTTCTCATAGTCAGCATCATTCATATTTTATAGAATCTAAATTATACATTAATATGAAATGGATGCTATATCTGTATTATGCTACAGCTACTAAGTTGTCCAAGTATTTAGGGATCAAATCCAAAAAATACTATGAGGACAACCGCAAGCACAACACCAATTTAAAACTTCTAATTTATAAGGTCACTATGCAACTTCATAAGTCAATACTTCATAAGTTGCATCTAATTCTACTCAGTTAGTAGAATCCTTCGTGACACTCCCACTGCATCTTTTGTGACTCTTTATGACGTAGACTGTCTAACATCATAATTAGTCTCTAAACTAATATGACCCTAATGGTTGCATACTGTATTCTCCATGAATTAGAAACTCGTTCTTAATATCTCAAAGATCACAGAGAACGTGTTTCAAGATCCATCCTATGGTCTATAGGATATCAAAATAACTCGTAACACTTACGATTAAATCAATATCTTTAATCGCACATTATAAAGTATTTATTATCTCATCATCAAATGATACATAAGATTGATTAGACATTCTAATCAATATCTCTTTCGAAAAAGGAATCATCCTTTACGAAAGATGAATACTTTATATAAGACACACAATAACTGTCCAACAGTTATACTAACTGTCATACAGATAGCCTAGTTATGTCCTTTATTAGATTATATCTAATGTATAAATAATAGGAGTATCTCACAAGTCTCTTGGTTTTATATCTTATATAAAACTTTATATCGTATATAACAGAGACTACTCCCACTGTTTTCACGGAGTAAATAAGACTTAGGTAAACCTTTTTACCTTACAAACATCTCATTATTACTATAATAATGATAATGTTGTTAGGATATATAACACTAGAAAGTAATTTGTACGCTCCCACTAACCCTTTTATCACATATGTATTCTATATACTTTGACAAGATCAGACAATCTGACGATATCGAAAATAGAGAACACATATTTCTGGAAGACTTATCTGAGTCTACAATAGGCTCTATAAGCTAGCACAAAACTGCAATCTCAACATAACACAAACTCTAGGGCCATTCCAGAATGAACTCTTCAAACAAAGAAATCACAACTGATCTCTTATCTGAATAAGTCATTCAAAAAACGCCACTTTGTATTCTTTAGTTAAAATGTATAGTTTAATATTAACATCAACCAATATATCTCTAATTGTTCATTTAGTTTGACTAGAGATAAGTTTTCTCAGAATCTACAATAGATTGCTAAGTATAACTTTTCTCACTGTCATACTGTAAAGGTCAAACCTTTAACAAGCTCACACTGCTTTCGCTGCGCAAACAATTAGCACATATCATGAACTAATTCATAATGAAAGCGTAATCAAGTTCAAAACTTGATCGTAGTAAGCTATGAACAATCTTAGATCTATGGTTCAATGGTGAACTTCCAGAATCGATATCAAATATCGCTTCCATTATAAGTTATAGGATATTTTCTTCAGTAAGAAAACAACAGAACCATTAAGTATCAAATACTCGTAAATGATTCTGATATCCTATTAGACTTATATAGAAGATGTTTAAGGGTTGTTTCATCTTATTAATTACGTAGTTCCATTTATAATTTATCATTCTCACATTTGACTTCTATAAGTCAAGTCTTTGCTACAATAGTTAACATCAGATGTTACACACCAAGTAATAAAACAATTTTATTACTTAGGATCGTAGGAAAGATATCCTATTAAATAGAATACAATATTCTATTAAATAGAATAAATGATAAACTTTTACTTATACCTCCAAGGTGTAAGTAATTTCCATTATATAACTATTATATAAAAGAAAGATTCAAATCTCAAACTTTTCAAGATTCGAATTTTCTACCTATACATATTATATATGTAACTGTAGAAATAAATGGAACATTAATTAAAGAGATGTATTAGTGTTACTGGAGCATATCCCCAAGAGTATTGAAACTAATTCGGTAACATTCAATATCAAACGAATCAAATCATATAAGATTCGACTGCTCCCACTACTCAATTCCATCAAGATGGAATCGTGGAAGAATAATATTGAATATGAATCATATGCACTGAATAACCTTAGAACTAATTGCTTTAAATTCAAATGTTTGATCGTATCAAAGATCTTTGAACAGTTCAAAGACATGTAATGAATTTTAAGGATCAAGTTTTCAAAATACTTTAGATTGAATATATTTGAACAAGTCAAAAATGTTCAATCTACGTTTCATCAGAACAGATTGAAAGTTCTTGATACTTTCAAGACTTTCAATATGTGTTCCTTCAGAAACTCGTAACTAAGTTATGACAATTCATCAACTAAGTTACGAAATAAAGAAAACTACTTTAAGCAATTATTATTTATAAAACTACATACGTCCAATGTATCAGTTAAATAAATTTGGTGGTCCAATGACAATCATTGGTTAAACGAGATCTTAATCACTTTCCTGATTGTCTTCAGTTTGGTAAAGACCACGTAGGTCTTTGTATGTATCTTTTATGATTATTTGATATGATTTGATGCTATTATTCAGTGCTTTTCTTGTTTAATTTGAGTCCATGGGTGACTCATTTGTTGTGAATAGATTAGCTATTTTCGTATAGGAAGATATTGGATTAAGTTGGTATTCTTGCGGTCTTTTGGCTCAGAAGAATCAGCAAGAATGAGATAGTACCAGTTTAGGGCCCTTGTGAGGCCAGAGGCTTCTAGATCAGAACCAGAATAGTACAGCTAAAGATAAGAACCGGATCAGTATAGCCAGAGATGAGAATTAGACTAGTATAGCTAGTTTAAAGTCGTGGATAAGCCATTAAGGATCTTAGCTTATAGATAGAGATTAGTTAACAGTTGAGACAAAGAAGTTATATCAGTGGAGTTTAGAATAATATAGTTTCCGTATATGAGACCGGGTTGGAATCAGTAGTTGTAGGGACGGAGAAATTTCGAGGACGAAATTTTTATAAGGAGGGGTGAATGTAACATCCCAGATTTTCAGGATTGTTCTAGAAGATTCCCGGACGGACGTTTTAGTCTCGGAGCATGATGGTAATGAAGAATAAGAGTTCGAGCGATGTTATATGAGTTGGAATTATAGATTATGAATTTTCGTCGCATTGGAAAATGTGTAGGATTAAAAGTTAGTTACGCGATTTTCGTAAAACACGTAAAGTTTGCGGTTTTGGTCACGGAGAGAGCAAACAAACTCCGATCGAGCTGAGTTTTGGACCATCGGACTTGTTTTTCCGAGACGAACAACTTTTGTGTTGAGCACTTTTCGAGAATTGCATCAGAAGGGCTCCGAATTTGCGATATTCCAGAAGGTTTCAGAATAGGGACTGATCAATAATTTTCACGATGGCTTAATTGATATTTTCCAGAAGAGTATATAAAGCCTTAAGGTTTCTCAATATTGCAGAATGGCCAAAATTCCCAAAACCCCTCTTCCCCCCCCCACGTCGGTTTGATCGCATACTTGGGTTTTGGTCGCGCAGGCGGCTTGCCAGCCACGCTGTTGAACAGTAACTACATTCCCCCTCCCCCGATTAGAATTCCGATCGCACCAGCGCGTTCGTATGGCCATGGGAGTCCGAATAAGGCCCGGAAATTTTGGTTTAGACTCTCCGTTTTAGAATTCGTCATTTTAAAGTTTACAGCTTTATATTTGGATGTTTTTGGTAGTTCCGTAGTTTAGCAAATTTGCATGAATTGAATTGAATATGATTTAATATGTTAAAACGATAAATGTGGTAGAATCCGGGGTGAATCGGATGAGATATGATCGTTCCGGTAGAATTAGCGAGTTTGCGGTAAAATGGAGTTTCTCGCGCAATTGAGCTTATATGACTGTAACCCTAGTTGAGATGTAAATATGATATTGCGAGGGTAATTGAATGATTCCGGATTAGTTCGGAGGTTTCGAGATCCTTCCGTAGCGTTTGCGGAAACTTTCCGCAAGTTTTGCCGTAAACACGTAAAACGAGAATTTGAGCTATCTAGTTAAGTTAGAACAGTGTATGAGTATATAATAGAGTAGTGAAGTTCGAATCGCAGTATTAGAAAGAATTCGTGTATTCCGAGAAAGTTCGTAGTTGAGTATAGATGAGTTGAAAGTTCCGCAAATAGCGGTTCTGACAGTTGTTGTGATTTGTTTTGGCAGATTGGACCCGGATCGCGGGCATTCGCTTAGCCAGGTAAGTAACTCATGCTTCCAATATCTAAAAGATTCAGTAGTGTTCGGAATTAATTAGGTACTAGAATTGTATATAGGATATGCATGAAACAAGTATAAAGTTATAAATAAAGATGAGTGTGGAAGAATGAAGCAAGTGTAACAAGATACGCATATAGATAAGAATAAGCGATTATAAGCAAAGGTATGAGTAAGAAATGAGAATGAGCATATAGAAGTATAGAGACGCACATGTAAGTATATTTAGATAAGAACATATAAATAAGGTCATAAATATAATTTAATAAGACTTGGGTATGGGGGATGTAGAAACTGCACCCTAGGGAATGGGATTAAGTTATAAATGAGATAAAAATATATGAACTAGTGTTATGAAGAAAAGTTTGTAATTATGCATTACATAAGAATATTAGCAACATGAGTAAAGATACGAGTATGTAAGGTGATGAGAGCGTAAATGAGTAGTTTATGCATAGCATGAGAAAATTTAACAGCTTATGACATGAGATTCTTGAGTACAAGTAGATAGTTAGAAAATAGCGAATCAGTTTAAGAACTAAGATATTGGAATTCGTTTACGTTGATGTTTGATATAGTAGAAGAACTTTGATTGTATGTGTATGAATTTAATTTATGCAATGTATGATTGTGAGCCACCGGCAAGGTAAGTTATAGAGGTAAGCTAAGTTATGATGGTCTGAATATGTGCATATATATATATATAAGAGATAAATGTAGCATGTTTTGGTTTGAACAAGCATTCTGTTGATATTTAAGCATATAGTCTGTAAGATCATTATAGATAGAATGATGGCTAGAGTAGAGAGAAGCATGAGAAATGCATATATGCATGTGCATGTGTGTGTGTGTTTAAGTTTTCAACGGTTGAGCATACAACAACAATGTTTTTCAACAATTTCAAATGTTTTAAGAAAGATTTCAAACGTTTTGAAAATAATCGTATTTCAGAAAATATTTCTTTCTACAGTTTGAGTACAGATTATGGTTTTATGGTTTTCGGGGCATGAGGTAAAAACTCACCCCAGTATGTAACTTGAGATACAGTTCAGAATGATGGATAATTTGGAATTGACGGTATAGACGCAAGTGCACATGTGGAGGACTGAGGGACGCTCTCAGATCCTCGAGCAGGACTAGGGGCTACAGGGTCCCGAAATCATGATTTTCAGAGATGCCCAGTTGAGTTATGGTCCTGGGCATTGAGACACCCAATGAGTTATGGTCCTGGGTGTAGAGAGACGTCCAGTTGAGTTATGGTCCTGGACGTAGAGCAGTTTTCAGATTTCCAGTACACAGTTTTCAGACTTTCAGTGCTTAGATTTCAGAAACCAGATTTTCAGCACACGGTTTTCAAATCATCAGAGCATGGTTTTCAAAAGTTAGACCTTAGAAAGCAGTTTTCAGAAACTAGATTCTAGAAACAGTTTTCACATCTCAGCTTTCAAATATAGTTTTCAGAAAGAGCCTTTTTGAGAAGAAAGTTTTCAGAAATATCGATTTTACGAGTGATTCGGAGTTTTAAAACAGAAACTAGTTTTCAAGTGACGCCATCAGAAAAGAGTTTTCAGAAAGAAAGTTTCAGATAAAGAATTCAGAAAGTTTTCTGAAAACAGCATTTCAGAAAAGATTTTAAAAGTATCTTATGAAAGCATTTGCATGTTAAGTAGAGTATGGTTTACAAATTACATATTTAAATCATATGTTTTAGTTATCATTTAAAAGCATTTAGTTGACATAAATATTTGTGACATAACTGCATCCGCATGTACATATGGTTAATCTTGTATGGAACACGTTTATATAGAAGTATCACGTTGTATATACGCGTGCATAGTAGCATGACCTTATTTGATTGAATACGTATTAATGATGATTGTATGAGATGCTTTCTACTTAGAAAGAACATACTATAAGGGTGCTAGACTTGATGAAATGGTAACACATGCATGTAACTATGGGTAGTGGATTTGATAGTTAACAAAAATAAGATGTTAGATATCTGATTTGATGATATTTCAAGATAACGGAAGAGAGAAAGTTATGATAAATACTTGCAACCTGATTAGTAACAAGTATAGAGAGTATGCAGAATTTAGTGTTTGCTCTAGTAGTACTATGGAACTTCTCGTGTTGGTGATATAGGAATATATATATACACATATGTAATATAGAAGTTTGAATGTGTAATAGCAAACAGAAGTTGGCAGATGCTGATCAGTTAAGGTACAGTACAAGTGTCAGGTTTGTGAAATGAATAAGGAATAGACATTTAATTAAAACGTTATAACCATTTGCATGATTACTTACTAAGTCAATATGACTTACATCTTTTCAGTTGCAGTTTTGCAGGTTAGTAGCGGTAGTTCGGTGAAGACTTTTAAGACAGTGGATCGCCTCAATTACAGTCGAGAGAGTGTCAAGTCCTGGGTCAAGTTGTAGGTCCTCACGGCCCTTTGTATTGTATTTTACATTTGTATCATTTAAGTAAGATTTATGTAATAGTGTAGTTGTTGTTTTGAGTTTTTGCCGGAGGCCAAGTATTTGTTTTTGTTCTTTGAGTTCAGGCCTGAGGCCTTGATGTTGTGTTTCTGGCCTGAGGCCGAGATGGTTGTATTCTTGTTGTATCTGGATGCTGGCTACAGGCCAGGTTGCATGATGTTACGAATACATAATGCCGAAATTTCGTTAGATTCAGAGGCTTATGGAGATGGGTTGCGCCTGTCTCCTGCCGGTAGCATCCTGGCCTAGGCGGGATGTTACAAAGGTGGTATCAGAGCCAGGTTTAAGATTCGGAGTTAGTAGCATGGTTTCGAAGTCAGTGACTGCAATTGTGGGGATCCAGCTGTCAGAGATTGTCTTCAGTTTGGTAAAGACCACGTAGGTCTTTGTATGTATCTTTTATGATTATTTGATATGATTTGATGCTATTATTTAGTGCTTTGCTTGTTTGATTTGAGTCCATGGGTGACTCATTTGTTGTGAATAGATTAGCTATTTTCGTATAGGAAGATATTGGATTAAGTTGGTATTCTTGCGGTCTTTTGGCTCAGAAGAATCAGCAAGAATGAGATAGTACCAGTTTAGGGCCCTTGTGAGGCCAGAGGCTTCTAGATCAGAACCAGAATAGTACAGCTAAAGATAAGAACCGGATCAGTATAGCCAGAGATGAGAATTAGACTAGTATAGCTAGTTTAAAGCCGTGGATAAGCCGTTAAGGATCTTAGTTTATAGATAGAGATTAGTTAACAGTTGAGACAAAGAAGTTATATCAGGGGAGTTTAGAATAATATAGTTTCCGTATATGAGACCGGGTTGGAATCAGTAGTTGTAGGGACGGAGAAATTTCGAGGACGAAATTTTTATAAGGAATGGTGAATGTAACATCCCAGATTTTCAGGATTGTTCTAGAAGATTCCCGGACGGACGTTTTAGTCTCGGAGCATGATGGTAATGAAGAAATAGACAATACCTTCTGTAAGATCATTATAGATAGAATGATGGCTAGAGTAGAGAGAAGCATGAGAAATGCATATATGCATGTGCATGTGTGTGTGTGTTTAAGTTTTCAACGGTTGAGCATACAACAACAATGTTTTTCAACAATTTCAAATGTTTTAAAGAAAGATTTCAAACGCTTTTGAAAATAATCGTATTTCAGAAAATATTTCTTTCTACAGTTTGAGTTACAGATTATGGTTTTATGGTTTTCGGGGCATGAGGTAAAAACTCACCCCAGTATGTAACTTGAGATACAGTTCAGAATTGATGGATAATTTGGAATTGACGGATATAGACGCAAGTGCACATGTGGAGGACTGAGGGGACGCTCTCATATCCTCGAGCATGACTAGGGGCTACAGGGTCCCGAAATCATGATTTTCAGAGATGCCCAGTTGAGTTATGGTCCTGGGCATTGAGTACACCCAATTGAGTTATGGTCCTGGGTGTAGAGAGACGTCCAGTTGAGTTATGGTCCTGGACGTAGAGCAGTTTTCAGATTTCCAGTACACAGTTTTCAGACTTTCAGTGCTTAGATTTCAGAAACCAGATTTTCAGCACACGGTTTTCAAATCATCAGAGCATGGTTTTCAAAAGTTAGACCTTAGAAAGCAGTTTTCAGAAACTAGATTCTAGAAACAGTTTTCACATCTCAGCTTTCAGATATAGTTTTCAGAAAGAGCCTTTTTGAGAAGAAAGTTTTCAGAAATATCGATTTTACGAGTGATTCGGAGTTTTAAAACAGAAACTAGTTTTCAAGTGACGCCATTAGAAAAGAGTTTTCAGAAAGAAAGTTTCAGATAAAGAATTCAGAAAGTTTTCTGAAAACAGCATTTCAGAAAAGATTTTAAAAGTATCTTATGAAAGCATTTGCATGTTAATTAGAGTATGGTTTACAAATTACATATTTAAATCATATGTTTTAGTTATCATTTAAAAGCATTTAGTTGACATAAATATTTGTGACATAACTGCATCCGCATGTACATATGGTTAATCTTGTATGGAACACGTTTATATAGAAGTATCACGTTGTAAATACGCGTGCATAGTAGCATGACCTTATTTGATTGAATATGTATTAATGATGATTGTATGAGATGCTTTCTACTTAGAAAGAACATACTATAAGGGTGCTAGACTTGATGAAATGGTAACACATGCATGTAACTATGGGTAGTGGATTTGATAGTTAACAAAAATAAGATGTTAGATATCTGATTTGATGATATTTCAAGATAACGGAAGAGAGAAAGTTATGATAAATACTTGCAACCTGATTAGTAACAAGTATAGAGAGTATGCAGAATTTAGTGTTTGCTCCAATAGTACGATGGAACTTCTCGTGTTGGTGATATAGGAATATATATATATATACATATATAATATAGAAGTTTGAATGTGTAATAGCAAACAGAAGTTGGCAGATGCTGATCAGTTAAGGTACAGTACAAGTGTCAGGTTTGTGAAATGAATAAGGAATAGACATTTAATTAAAACGTTATAACCATTTGCATGATTACTTACTAAGTCAATATGACTTACATCTTTTCAGTTGCAGTTTTGCAGGTTAGTAGCGGTAGTTCGGTGAAGACTTTTAAGACAGTGGATCGCCTCAATTACAGTCGAGAGAGTGTCGAGTCCTGGGTCAAGTTGTAGGTCCTCACGGCCCTTTGTATTGTATTTTACATTTGTATCATTTAAGTAAGATTTATGTAATAGTGTAGTTGTTGTTTTGAGTTTTTGCCGGAGGCCAAGTATTTGTTTTTGTTCTTTGAGTTCAGGCCTGAGGCCTTGATGTTGTGTTTCCGGCCTGAGGCTGAGATGGTTGTATTCTTGTTGTATCTGGATGCTGGCTACAGGCTAGGTTGCATGATGTTACGAATACATAATGCTGAAATTTCGTTAGATTCAGAGGCTTATGGAGATGGGTTGCGCCTGTCTCCTGCCGGTAGCATCCTGGCCTAGGCGGGATGTTACAAAGGTGGTATCAGAGCCAGGTTTAAGATTCGGAGTTAGTAGCATGGTTTCGAAGTCAGTGACTGCAATTGTGGTGATCCAGCTGTCAGAGATTGTCTTCAGTTTGGTAAAGACCACGTAGGTCTTTGTATGTATCTTTTATGATTATTTGATATGATTTGATGCTATTATTTAGTGCTTTGCTTGTTTGATTTGAGTCCATGGGTGACTCATTTGTTGTGAATAGATAAGATATTTTCGTATAGGAAGATATTGGATTAAGTTGGTATTCTTGCGGTCTTTTGGCTCAGAAGAATCAGCAAGAATGAGATAGTACCAGTTTAGGGCCCTTGTGAGGCCAGAGGCTTCTAGATCAGAACCAGAATAGTACAGCTAAAGATAAGAACCAGATCAGTATAGCCAGAGATGAGAATTAGACTAGTATAGCTAGTTTAAAGCCGTGGATAAGCCGTTAAGGATCTTAGTTTATAGATAGAGATTAGTTAACAGTTGAGACAAAGAAGTTATATCAGTGGAGTTTAGAACAATATAGTTTCCGTATATGAGACCGGGTTAGAATCAGTAGTTGTAGGGACGGAGAAATTTCGAGGACGAAATTTTTATAAGGAATGGTGAACGTAACATCCCAGATTTTCAGGATTGTTCTAGAAGATTCCCGGACGGACGTTTTAGTCTTGGAGCATGATGGTAATGAAGAATAAGAGTTCGAACGATGTTATATGAGTTGGAATTATAGATTATGAATTTTCGCCGCATTGGAAAATGTGTAGGATTAAAAGTTAGTTACGCGATTTTCGTAAAACACGTAAAGTTTGCGGTTTTGGTCACGGAGAGAGCAAACAAACTCCGATCGAGCTGAGTTTTAGACCATCGGACTTGTTTTTCCGAGACGAACAACTTTCGTGTTGAGCACTTTTCGAAAATCGCATCAGAAGGGCTCCGAATTTGCGATATTCCAGAAGGTTTCAGAATAGGGACTGATCAATAATTTTCACGATGGCTTAATTGATATTTTCCAGAAGAGTATATAAAGCCTTAAGGTTTCTCAATATTGCAGAATGGCCAAAATTCCCAAAACCCCTCTTCCCCCCCACGTCGGTTTGATCGTATATTTGGGTTTTGGTCGCGCAGGCGGCTTGCCAGCCACCGCTGGCCGGCGCGACCATCCAGACAGGAGCGTCCGGCCACCATGCATCCAATGGTGGCCGGCGGCGACGCTTTAACGATGGGGAGCGGCGGCTGGAAGAGAAAGAATACGCGGTGGTGGGTTTTCCGAACCCGACTCGTCGATCCGTCTCACGGCCCGAGCCACCTGCCAAATCGAAGCCCTCGACGAGTACTACAAGTGTGCGGGGTCAATTTCGCCGAACAGCGGCCAGTTGCACGCGAAACGAGAGAAGAAGATTCGGATGAATAGTAGACCTATGTGAACAGTAACTCCGATTATAATTCCGATCGCACCAGCGCGTTCGTATGGCCATGGGAGTCCGAATATGGCCTCGGAATTTTGGTACGACTCTCCGTTTAGAATTCGTCATTTTAAAGTTTACAGCTTTATATTCGGATGTTTTTGGTAGTTCCGTAGTTTAGCAAATTTGCATGAAATGAATTGAATATGATTTAATATGTTAAAACGATAAATGTGGTAGAATCCGGGGTGAATCGGATGAGATATGATCGATCCGGTAGAATTAGCGAGTTTCCGGTAAAATGAAGTTTCTCGCGCAATTGAGCTTATATGACCGTAACCCTAGTTGAGATGTAAATATGATATTGCGAGGGTAATTGAATGATTCCGGATTAGTTCGGAGGTTTCGAGATCCTTCCGTAGCGTTTGCGGAAACTTTCCGCAAGTTTTGCCGTAAACACGTAAAACGAGAATTTGAGCTATCTAGTTAAGTTAGAACAGTGTATGAGTATATAATAGAGTAGTGAAGTTCGAATCACAGTATTAGAAAGAATTCGTGTATTCCGAGAAAGTCCGTAGTTGAGTATAGATGAGTTGAAAGTTCCGCAAATAGCGGTTCTGACAGTTGTTGTGATTTGTTTTGGCAGATTGGACCCGGATCGCGGGCATTCGCTTAGCCAGGTAAGTAACTCATGCTTCCAATATCTAAAAGATTCAGTAGTGTTCGGAATTAATTAGGTACTAGAATTGTATATAGGATATGCATGAAACAAGTATAAAGTTATAAATAAAGATGAGTGTGGAAGAATGAAGCAAGTGTAACAAGATACGCATATAGATAAGAATATGCGATTATAAGCAAAGGTATGAGTAAGAAATGAGAATGAGCATATAGAAGTATAGAGACGCACATGTAAGTATATTTAGATAAGAACATATAAATAAGGTCATAAATATAATTTAATAAGACTTGGGTATGGGGGATGTAGAAACTGCACCCTAGGGAATGAGATTAAGTTATAAATGAGATAAAAATATATGAACTAGTGTTATGAAGAAAAGTTTGTAATTATGCATTACATAAGAATATTAGCAACATGAGTAAAGATACGAGTATGTAAGGTGATGAGAGCGTAAATGAGTAGTTTATGCATAGCATGAGAAAGTATAACAGCTTATGACATGAGATTCTTGAGTACAAGTAGATAGTTAGAAAATAGTGAATCAGTTTAAGAACTAAGATATTGGAATTCGTTTACGTTGATGTTTGATATAGTAGAAGAACTTTGATTGTATGTGTATGAATTTAATTTATGCAATGTATGATTGTGAGCCACCGGCAAGGTAAGTTATAGAGGTAAGCTAAGTATGATGGTGCTGATATGCATATATATATATATATATATATATATATATATATATATATATATATATATATATAGAAAATGTAGCATGTTTTGGTTTGAACAAGCATTCTGTTGATATTTAAGCATATAGTCTGTAAGATCATTATAGATAGAATGATGGCTAGAGTAGAGAGAAGCATGAGAAATGCATATATGCATGTGCATGTGTGTGTGTTTTTAAGTTTTCAACGGTTGAGCATACGACAACAATGTTTTTCAATAATTTCAAATGTTTTAAAGAAATATTTCAAACGCTTTTGAAAAGAATCGTATTTCAGAAAATATTTCTTTCTACAGTTTGAGTTACAGATTATGGTTTTATGGTTTTCGGGGCATGAGGTAAAAACTCACCCCAGTATGTAACTTGAGATACAGTTCAGAATTGACGGATAATTTGGAATTGACGGATATAGACGCATGTGCACATGTGGAGGACTGAGGGGACGCTCTCAGATCCTCGAGCAGGACTAGGGGCTACAAGGTCCCGAAATCATGATTTTCAGAGATGCCCAGTTGAGTTATGGTCCTGGGCATTGAGTACACCCAGTTGAGTTATGGTCCTGGGTGTAGAGAGACGTCCAGTTGAGTTATGGTCCTGGACGTAGAGCAGTTTTCAGATTTCCAGTACACAGTTTTCAGACTTTCAGTGCTTAGATTTCAGAAACCAGATTTTCAGCACACGGGTTTCAAATCATCAAAGCATGGTTTTCAAAAGTTAGACCTTAGAAAGCAGTTTTCAGAAACTAGATTCTAGAAACAGTTTTCACATCTCAGCTTTCAGATATAGTTTTCAGAAAGAGCCTTTTTGAGAAGAAATTTTTCAGAAATATCGATTTTACGAGTGATTCAGAGTTTTAAAGCAGAAACTAGTTTTCAAGTGACGCCATCAGAAAAGAGTTTTCAGAAAGAAAGTTTCAGATAAAGAATTCAGAAAGAGTTTTCTGAAAACAGCATTTCAGAAAAGATTTTAAAAGTATCTTATGAAAGCATTTACATGTTAAGTAGAGTATGGTTTACAAATTACATATTTAAATGATATGTTTTAGTTATCATTTAAAAGCTTTTAGTTGACATAAATATTTGTGACATAACTGCATCCGTATGTACATATGGTTAATCTTGTATGGAACACGTTTATATAGAAGTATCACGTTGTAAATACGCGTGCATAGTAGCATGACCTTATTTGATTGAATACGTATTAATGATGATTGTATGAGATGCTTTCTACTTAGAAAGAACATACTGTAAGGGTGCTAGACTTGATGAAATGGTAACACATGCATGTAACTATGGGTAGTGGATTTGATAGTTAACAAAAAATAAGATGTTAGATATCCGATTTGATGATATTTCAAGATAACGGAAGAGAGAAAGTTATGATAAATACTTGCAACCTGATTAGTAACAAGTATAGAGAGTATGCAGAATTTAGTGTTTGCTCCAGTAGTACGATGGAACTTCTCGTGTTGGTGATATAGGATTATATGTATATATACACATATGTAATATAGAAGTTTGATTGTGTAATAGCAAACAGAAGTTGGCAGATGCTGATCAGTTAAGGTACAGTACAAGTGTCAGGTTTGTGAAATGAATAAGGAATATACATTTAATTAAAACGTTATAACCATTTGCATGATTACTTACTAAGTCAATATGACTTACATCTTTTCAGTTGCAGTTTTGCAGGTTAGTAGCGGTAGTTCGGTGAAGACTTTGAAGACAGTGGATCGCCTTAATTGCAGTCGAGAGAGTGTCGAGTCCTGGGTCAAGTTGTGGGTCCTCACGGCCCTTTTTATTGTATTTTACATTTGTATCATTTAAGTAAGATTTATGTAATAGTGTAGTTGTTGTTTTGAGTTTTGGCCGGAGGCCAAATATTTGTTTTTGTTCTTTGAGTTCAGGCTTGAGGCCTTGATGTTGTGTTTCCGGCCTGAGGCCGAGATGGTTGTATTCTTGTTGTATCTGGATGCTGGCTACAGGCCAGGTTGCATGATGTTACGAATACATCATGCCGAAATTTCGTTAGATTCAGAGGCTTATGGAGATGGGTTTAGCCTCTCTCCTGCTGGTAGCATCCTGGCCTAGGCGGGATGTTACATCATGGAAGCATGAAAGCATAAAGCATCAAGTATTTGTGTTATTATTTTCAGAATTGAATTGAATGGTCTTGGAATTCAAAAGGTTTTAAAGGACAGTTTCTGATACTTTTGAAAGAAATGTTTTTTTGTTAAATGTTTTTTTTACAGTTTTGAGATACAGAATATGATTTTATATTTTTCGGGGCATGAGGGAAAAACTCACCCCAGTATGTAACTCGAGATTCAGTTGGAAATGACGGATACTTTGGAATTGACGGATTCAGAAACCTGTGCACATTTCGAGGACTGAGGGGATGCTCTCAGATCCTCCAGATGGGCTAGGGGGACGGCAATACGTAATGCCCCTAGACCCCAGTTTGAGCTTGGGTGGTAGCATAGATCCGCACCCCCAGCTCCAGTTTGTGGCTTGGGGGACGCCGATACGTAACGCCCCAAGACCACCAGATATGAGACAATAGTGGCATTCTTTGGTGGACGGCAATACGTAATGCCCCAAAGTCATGGGTTTGCACTTCTGTCTCCAGACAGGCGTGTGGGGGGATGGCGATACGTAACACCCTCATACGTCCAATTTTTCAGACAGAGACACAGAACTTAAAGAAAGTTTTCAGTTTTCAGAAATACAAATTTCAGTTAGAAACTTCCATTTTCAAAAACAGTTTTTCAGATGAATAGTTTTTAGAAAACAGTATTTCAGAAAGACAAGTTTTATAAAGAATATCAGAAAGCAATTTTCAGAAAACAGTTTTTCAGAAAGATTTTTAAAACGTATTTTCATTATGCATGGCATAATTAAGTAAAATCTAATTCATAAGTTATACATATTGATCACATATATATCCTAGAAATCATTTGAGTTGCACATAGTTGACATGATGCATGATAGCATTAGCACACTTATATGTATATTTGGTCATTGTTTGTGTGAATAGTATGTTTACATAGGAAGAATCGATCATAAATAATAGTGCATGATAACATGGCCATATATTCATGCATATACAATTAATGATAGTGTGATGAATGTTTGAAAGAATGAATATGTTATAGATCCGATTTGATGATATTTCAATGTGATAAAAGAAAGATAACTATAGTAAAAGTCTGAATTAAAACCAATAGAGGAGTAAGTAGGAAAGGATTAAGATATCGAGAGTAGTTCAGCGAAAGCATGTGTTTTAAGTTTTGTAGGTTGGTGACCTGATCGGTCGACCACAGATACCAGAGCTTGAGGAGCCGGATAGTAGCTTTGCAATCAGCCAGTTACCAGGTCCTGGGAGTTTCAGAGTCAAGTTGTTTAAGTGTAGTTGTATAAGAAGTTGAGTTGTGCAAGTTTAAGTTTTGTAAAAGTTTTTGTTCATATGTATTTTCGGGCATGGAGCCTAATTGTGTTTGTCTTGAGATCTTTATCTTAGAGTTATATTTTATGTTTGGGCCCAATATGTTGTTTAGAGGAGCTGGACTTGATCCAGGTTGCTCGATTCTAGTAGTGGTCATGCCGAAATTTCGGCAAAGTCAGAGGCTTATGGAGTCAGGATTAGCCTGTCTCCTGCCGGTAGCATCCTGGCTTAGGCGGGATGTTACAAAGATGGTATCAGAGCAAAGGTCTTAGAGTGTCGGTGACTGCAGCTGCTGGCTATTCGGCCATCTCATTAAGTATCTATTTTGTTTTGACCATATCGGTCTTTGCTTGTGGTCTGATAACAAGTATTTGCCTATTGTTTGATTTTAGTATGCACAGAGAAGGATTCAAGGACGAATCCTATATAAGGAGGGGTGAATGTAACATCCAGAGTTATTATAGGTTTTGCGTTATTTTTATTTTCGCGTGTGGGGTTGCGTCTGAACGCGATGTCCATTTTTTTTTATAAAATAGGGACTTTTTAGGAAATTTATTATAAGATAAATAATAATTCAACTAGAGGTGTTGCATTGAAATTTAACATTTGATAATTAATGGTCCTAGATATTTATATCCCATGTTCACGTGTAATGTATATATAAAACTAAACACACAAAAAAAATGATATCACACACACACACGTGTATTAGAAAATTACCACACACACACAGCCATTTTTCACTCACGCAAAATAGAAAAGAAGAACATAGGAGAGAGACGAGAAGAAGAGAGAAAGATCAGGAGAAGGGAGAAAAACGAAGGAGAAAAGCCAAGAGGTCAAGAGATGAGAAATGGAAAAGACCGAAAATAGAGAAGGAGAAGGCCCAAAAAAGAGATTTCTTTACAATTTGTAAGTATTCTATGCGATAAATTCTTTGAGTTTGGGTGTTTATGGGTTTGTTAATTTGTCTAAATGAATCTGAAAAATTAAAAAAAATAGTGATAAAAGGATATATTAGAGCAATCCAAGATTGATTTTAATGTTGAAATTGAAAAAAATTAATTTGCAGGATTAAAGGAATTAAGATTTGGGGCAAATCGGTTGGAACCCTAGAAAACTGGGATTATTGATGATTTTGATTGATTATATATTGATTAGAGTGAATTTGAGGAGTACAATTTCTGCAAGTTAAAATTTTGATTTGTTGTTATAGGTCATTTTGGGCATTTGGTATCTGAACCTTAAGATTTGAGTTCCTGGGTTGTTTTCAAGTTCTGATTTTATTTGGATAAAATTCTGAGTAGAGTATAATATTACGGTACCAATATCTTAATTTGATATTTTGATATACTGTTTTTGCAATCATGAAGTCTGATCTGCGTTGTGACAGAATGAATAAAACCTGATTCAAATTGGATTTAATTTCAATTTTCTTCATTGATTATATGTTGATTAAGGTACAAATAATGGTGCTTGTGTGATCAATTTTGAAACTCTGATCTGCTGTTATTGGTCATCCTTGTTTTGGGTTTGTCCTTACTGGAGATGTGGTTATTTGATAATTTTAATCTAAGGTCCAAAATTTAATTTTTTTTTTCCTTGATGCTTTTCATCAAGATGATGCTTCAATTTGCTGTGGATATTGGAATCTAAACAAGCTGTTTTACGTATTGGAATAGTCATGATAAACTTAGTCTTGATAAACCTAAGAACCACTGAAAGATGAAATTTCTAAGTGTTTGGAAACTATGATTGGGGTCAAAGATAGATTTCTATTTTACGTTATACACCTTTTTCATGTGCTGGATGTAACCTTGTGATGGGAGCTTATTAAGATAATATTAAACTTGTGAATGAGTGTATGTGTTAGTTGATATAATAATAATAATGTAAGTAAAATAAGAAGCTTAATTAGGAAATTATGATCAGTAATTATATAGGTAAATTCTAGTAGTGTTAATGCATATATGAATAAGAGGTGATAAAATATATATGTATATATAAGTATGCAATGTGAATATGTAAATGAGTTATGATATATGAATGACTTGTACTAATGTAAGAATTGAAAGTGTTAAACATAAACTGATAAGTTTGGGAATTAATTAAATAAGCCTATATACTGTGATGGATATTATTATATGGTTGAAAAGTGAGTACATAGGAACTTGCATATGAATGTATGCCAAGTATACTGATGACAATGATAGTATAAACATTTATAGCTTAGGATAGTTAATGATGAAACATTTAATGTTGAGCATTTCTCTAAGATTTCGTGGCGAGTCTTGGAGATTAGGAATGATCTGGACAGAGTGCAGTGTGCTTTACATGACCACCCTAGTGACCCTGCTCTGCTTGCTGAAGAAGCTCGTCTTTCGTTAAGTTATGGTGTTTTGAGTCGTGCTGAAGAAGGCTTCAATAGACAGAAATCTCGAGTCCAGTGGCTTAACCTTGGGGATCAGAATACTAAATTCTTTTTTACGACTATGAAGAGTTTTCACGGTCGTAGTAAGATTACTTCTATTAATAATGAGGATGGGACCCATTGGAGGAAGATGTCTTGGTTAGAGATGAGATTGTTTCTTTTTTTGAGACCCTTTTTGGTCCTCAGCATGGTCAGCAGGATTTTGATAGGGCGGTCCTTCGTTCTGCTATTACTAGACATGTGACTGCTGAGCAGAGTGTGGCTCTTTCTCAGGAGGTTTCGGATGAGGAGATTAAGGCTGTCTTGTTCGGGTTGAAGGACAATAAAGCTCCAGGTCCAGATGGGTTTAATTCGGGCTTCTTTAAGCAGTGTTGGAATATTGTGGGGAATGATGTCTTATGTGCTATTCACTCATTCTTTTCTTCTGGGCGTCTTTTGAGGCAGGTTAATGCTACATCCATTGCTCTTATTCCTAAGATTCCTAATCCTTCCCAAGTTAAGGATTTTAGGCCTATTTCTTGTTGTAATACTATTTACAAGTGCATTGCTAAGCTAATTGCGAATAGAATCAAGATTATCCTCCCTTCAGTAATCAGTCATAATCAATCTGCTTTTGTCACGGGAGGGCGCATTAGCGACAATATTCTTTTGTGTCAGGAATTGGTTCGGAATTATCACCGGAATGGCAGTTCTCCGAGATGTGCTCTTAAGATTGACTTGATGAAAGCTTATGACACTGTTCGTTGGGATTTCCTGGTTGAGGTTATGCGGACAGTTGGTATTCCAGAGAGGATGGTGGGTTGGATTCAGGAGTGTATGACTACTACTAGATTCTCTGTCTCTATTAATGGTGAACTGCATGGTTTCTTCTCTGGGGGTCGGGGATTACGACAAGGTGATCCCACGTCTCCTTATCTATTTGTTTTGGCTATGGAAGTGTTGTCAGGTCTTCTTCGTAATATGGCTACTAATCCGGGTTTCCAATTCCACTGGCGGTGTTCTAAGGACCGTCTTACTCATCTATGCTTTGCGGATGACCTTTTGATTTTCTGTAAAGCTGAAGCATCCTCTGTCTCATTGATCAAGGAATGCCTTGGGAAGTTCAGTGGTTTATCAGGTCTAACCCCGAACCCAGCTAAAAGTCAATTCTTCTCTTCTGGTATCTCTCCTACCATTCTAGGCCACTTGTGTCACATTTTGGGTTTCCAAGTTGGGAATCTTCCAGTGAGGTATCTGGGAGTCCCGTTGATCTCTACTAAATTCAGGGCCTCTGATTGTGCTTCTCTTGTGGATCGTATTATTCTGCGTGCCAAGAGTTGGATTAGTAAGTTTCTCTCTTATGCAGGTCGGCTTCAGCTTATTAAGTCAGTTTTGTTCTCCATTCAAGTTTATTGGTCTTCTTTATTTATTCTTCCTAAGTCTTTTGTGAGGAAGGTGGAGACGATTCTACGCTCTTTCCTTTGGAAGGGTAGTGCGCTCACCTCTTCTGGGGCGAGAGTGGCTTGGAGCAAAGTTTGTTTACCTCTTCAGGAGGGGGGGCTGGGGATAAAGAGTTTGGATTCTTGGAATAGAGCGGCTATTGTTAAACATATTTGGTTTCTTTGTTCTGGCCAGGTTTCCTCATGGTCAAGTTGGGTTCACTCTTATTTGTTGCGGGGGAGAAGTTTTTGGGAGGTCCCTTGTCCTTCAGATTGCTCTTGGAGTTGGCGTAAGATCTTGGAGCTTCGTTCTTGGTCCCGTCGGCGGATGAGAGTGAGGATTGGGAATGGTGAGAAGACGTTATTGTGGTTTGATTATTGGCATCCTGTTGGCCCGATTGTGGACACGTTGGGCGAGAGAGTGATTTATGATTCTGGCTTGGATAGAATGGCTACAGTTGCATCCATTATCTCCGATTCTGCTTGGCAATGGCCCTCATCTAGATCTGCTACTCTTATTGATTTGGCTCAGTCTCATCTTCCGTCTCCTTCTAGTTTGAGGGAGGATGTGTTGGTTTGGGAGGAGGATACAAACGGAAGATTCTCTGTGGATAGTGCCTGGAATGCTATAAGGTCAAGGAGACCCCATATGCATTGGTCTCGAGTTGTTTGGTTCCGGAAGGCAATTCCCCGTCATTCCTTTCTTCTTTGGATGTCTATTCAGGGTGGCCTTTTTACTCAGGACAGTCTGATGAGATTTGGCATCTCTGCTTGCTCGCGGTGTATTCTTTGTGGTTGTTCGAGTGAGGACATTGATCATCTTTTCTTCCAGTGCCTCTATTCTTCAAGGGTCTGGTCGTCTGTGTTGGCCATGTGTGGGTTAGATTGGAGTCGCCGAGATTGGTGTCAGACTGTTGAGTGGGTATGTCAGTTCTCCGGAGCCTCTTTATGTCATCTTCTGGTTCGTCTGTCTTTTGCAGCGTCAGTCTACCATATTTGGAGGGAGAGGAATGCTCGCACTCATGATATGCCTATTCGGCCTGTTTCTGCTCTTCTTTATGATATTGTTTTTGATGTTCGGAATCGTGTTAGCTCCTTACGAAAGGTGAATCCATCTTATGACAATAAATGGCTTCACCTTTCGTGGCACCTACCCGATGACATCTTTTGTTGATTCTTTTGTAGCCTTTTGGCTTTGTAGCCTTTTGGCTTTTTTCTAGGAGGGCCTGTCCTCTCTAGTGCCTGGGGTATGCCCCTTTGCTCTTTGTATAGTTTTCTTTGGTTATAATACTTACCTTATCCAAAAAAAAACCTAATAAGTCAGAACTTGATCATCAAGTATCTTCAGATTCTAAAAAGTTAAGACTAGGTCAGACCCTGCTGTAGAAGTGTAGTCAGCCCTTGAAAACTTAGGATCAGATGTAAAACTTAATTTAGAGACTCGGCCAGCCCCTGAATAGTTCGTCCGAGTCTGATCCTATTAGGGCAGAACATGTTTTTAGCCCTGTAGTAAATATTTGTCAAATAAGTTATTGATGAATGTCTATATGTGAGTGTGTGCATATTATATCATAATTATACGAAACATAAATGAGCATAGAAGCATGCCATGCATAAGATTTTGTCATTAATATGTACATATGGATGAGAGCCTGTGTAAATATTTGTGTGAGGACAAGTATGAGAAAGTGTAGAGGCATATCATGAAAGCATGAAAGCATAAAGCATAAAGTATTTGTGTTATTATTTTCAAGAATTGAATTGAATGGTCTTGGAATTCAAAAGGTTTTAAAGGACAGTTTCTGATACTTTTGAAAGAAATGTTTTTTTGTTAAATGTTATTTTTACAGTTTTGAGATACAGAATATGATTTTATATTTTTCGGGGCATGAGGGAAAAACTCACCCCAATATGTAACTCGAGATTCAGTTGGAATTGACGGATACTTTGGAATTGACAGATTCAGAAACATGTGCACATGTCGAGGACTGAGGGGACGCTCTCAGATCCTCCAGATGGGCTAGGGGGACGGCAATACGTAACGCCCCTAGACCCCAGTTTGAGCTTGGGTGGTAGCATAGATCCGCACCCCCAACTCTAGTTTGTGGCTTGGGGGACGGCGATACGTAACACCCCAAGACCACCAGATATGAGACAATAGTGGCATTCTTTGGTGGACGGCAATACGTAATGCCCCAAAGTCATGGGTTTGCACTTCTGCCTCCAGACAGGCGTGTGGGGGGACGGCGATACGTAACGCCCTCATACGTCTAGTTTTTCAGACAGAGACACAGAACTTAAAGAAAGTTTTCAGTTTTCAGAAATACGGATTTCAGTTAGAAATTTCCGTTTTCAGAAATAGTTTTTCAGATGAATAGTTTTTAGAAAACAGTATTTCAGAAAGACAAGTTTTATAAAGAATATCAGAAAATAATTTTCAGAAAGATTTTTAAAACGTATTTTCATTATGCATGGCATAATTAAGTAAAATATAATTCATAAGTTATGCATATTGATCACTTATATATATCCTAGAAATCATTTGAGTTGCACATAGTTGACATGATGCATGATAGCATTAGCACACTTATAAGTATATTTGGTCAGTGTTTGTGTGAATAGTATGTTTACATAGGAAGAATCGATCATAAATAATAGTGCATGATAACATGGCCATATATGCATGCATATACAATTGATGATAGTCTGATGAATGTTTGAAAGAATGAATATGTTATAGATCCGATTTGATGATAAAAGAAAGATAACTATAGTAAAAGTCTGAATTAAAACCAGTAGAGGGGTAAGTAGGAAAGGATTAATATATCAGAATAGTACAGCGAAAGCATGTGTTTTTAGTTTTGCAGGTTGGTGACCTGATCGGTCGACCACGGATACCAGAGCTTGTGGAGCCAGATAGCAGTGTTGCAATCAGCCAGTTACCAGGTCCTGGGAGTTTCAAAGTCAAGTTGTTTAAGTGTAGTTGTATAAGAAGTTGAGTTGTACAAGTTTAAGTTTTGTAAAAGTTTTTGTTCATATGTATTTTCAGGCATGGAGCCTAATTGTGTTTGTCTTGAGATCTTTATTTTAGAGTTATATTTTATGTTTGGGCCCAATATGTTGTTTAAAGGAGTTAGACTTGATCCAGGTTGCTCGATTCTAGGAAAGGTCGTGCCGAAATTTCGGCAAAGTCAGAGGCTTATGAAGTCAGGATTAGCCTGTCTCCTCCTGGTAGCATCCTAGCTTAGGCGGGATGTTACAATGCCAGAAGCAGAACTAGAGGAGGAAGGTGGTATTGAGCAGGGGGAACTGTAACCCTCTCCATCAGAGGCTACATGATCATCGGAAGATCTAGATGACAACAGTCCGCCAAAAACCAGTGACCATTCAATATGAAAATCTGAGGGAGGCCGGATTCCATCAACCAAGTACTCAAGATTTGACTATGTTATGCTTACTGACGAGGGAGAGCCAAAAACTTTCAAAGAATTTGCATGTCATAAAGACAGAGAAAAATAGATGCACGCAATGCAGGATGAAATTGAATCTTTACAGAAAAATAATATTTATGAGATAGTCAAGCTCCGCATGGCTTGAAGGAACTGAAGAACAAATGAGTGTTTCATGTTGCAGCGGAAATGTGATGAAACGCAAAGCCTAGTTAGTAGTCAAAGAATTCCTACATAAAAAAGGAATCTACTTTGATAAAATCGTTTTAGAAAGTTATAAAAATGGCTTTAATCCGAGTGATCTTGGGATTGGTAGTCAGTTTGAACTTAAAGCTTGAACGGATGGATGTTAAGATAATATTTCTTCATGGTGATCTAAATGAAGAAATCTTCATGGAGAAGCCAGAAGGTTTCAAGGTTTTGGGAAAATTTAACGTTGTTTGCAATATGAAAAAAACTTGTACGGCCTTAAGCAAGCACCGAAGCAGTGGTACAAGAAGTTTAAATCTTTCATGGTGAGTCAGGGCTATAAAAGAACTATAGCAGATCGGTGTGTATACATTCAAAGGTTTCTAGATGGAAATTTCATTGCTCTTCTACTATATATAGATGACATATTGATCGTCGGACAAGAAGTAGCGAAGATTAGCCAGCTGAAGGAGGAACTCTCTAAGTCTTTGGACATGACAGACTTAAGACCGGCTCAACAGATTTTGGGAATGGAGATTGTTTAAGACAGTCAGAATAAAAAGTTATGGCTTTCACAGGAGAGTTATATTGAACAAAAAATCAGGAGATTCAATATACAGAAAGCCAAATGATAAGTGCATGAAAATGTACTTTGAAACATCACTTATCTAGGTTTATTGTTAAGTATTTAGTTATATATTTTATATTTTATTATATAATATCTATCATTATATTAATTTAGAAAGTATTGATTATTTAAGTTAATTTAAGTAATTTCCCTATTTATTATTTGTAGGAATTGGAAAGGAAATTAACGTGGAAAGCAAAGAAAAATAACTTGGAAAGTCAACCAATTAAAGAAAGAAGAATTGCTTATTCACGTGAAGAAATTGATTTAAAGAGGAAGACAAGCTTGGCCGCCACCTTTGACCAAAGAAGAAGAAAACAAGCGTGGGTCCAATTAAAATAGGGTTTCAGTATTTCTTGTACTATAAAAGCCATGCAAAGTTTGCAATATTAAGTAGGCTGCTGTGTGACAAATAAATAAATAAGAGGCCTAGAGCCTCACACGAAGAGGGGGCTGACTTCGTGAAGTTAGCAGCTCTTGCTGCGCAAAAACAGAAGAAAAACGCACAGAGTAGTGCGTGGCCGAGAGAGCAGAGCCGAGGGAGGCTAGTTACACAAATACCAAAGAGAAATCAGAGCCGTGCAGATCTCGGGATCAGAACTAATGCTTCATCCAATGATTTCCCCATCTATCTCTGTTGTTTCTTCATCTAGCATGAGGAACTAATCTCCCAAGCAAAGCTAAGGGCGAACTCTTGTACCCAACTCTTGTATTCTTGTTATTTGATTCATGGATGGTTTTAATTGATTAATATAATTGTTATTCTATTCATCTCTTTATTCTATTGATTATTTGAGAACTATATTTTATTAGTTTACATATAGATTCAGTCATGCTTTTTCTATGTGTTGTTGGTAAAATTGGTTTGATAGATTAAGGTTGTTTTGCGAGTTGATCTTCTGCTGCAGTATTGCCCGAGGGTATATTGTCGTCGTTAGATAGGTTGTAACGATAACCTTGTGAGTTGTGAACGTAGAGAAGATTGAATGAGAATTACCTTAGAACTTAAACTGATGCAGAATTGAATATCTTCCAATTGTGGATTTGGGACGTGAAATCCTCAATTGCGTAATTACATGAATCAATAACGGAATATAAGTAATAGGTGCAAGAGGGGACCCTGATGCTTTGCTATCTTTCTCATTATTGTTAAAATCTTTTAAGTCTTTGAAATCCTTAATTTTCCATTACATTTTAATCTTTTCTTGAAATCAGTTATTGCTAAACGTTCTTGATTTAGTGAATCAGTTTCTTTGTAACCATCTCTCTGTGGAATCGACACCCCAACTGTACTGCGATAACCGCGAGTCATATTTGGGCGTAATCAAAATTTGGCGCCATTGCCGGGGAGACGGTTTACAAGCAAAAGGAGCAAGTTTGCTTAGTCAACAACAAAGCGGTAACTTCGTTCCATATCTTTTATTTATTTATTTTCTTTTACTTATTTTATTTATTTATTTTAATTTTTTGTTTTTGTTTAGATTTTTTTTCTTTTTTTTAATTGGTTCTTTTTATTTTTATTTTTGTGTTTATTTTATTTTATTTTTGTTTTACTAGTTGTGTTGGAGGGCATGCCTAGATTTAGGGATCAATTGGGTAGATTTGCTATAATAGAACATGAAGATTTAGAGTCAGATCAAGATAATATATTTGAGAATCTTTTTGCTACACCATCTAGATCTAGTAGACATACCATGAGTGAGTACGAGAGACCACCCAGGAGGACTCTTGAAGAGTACCTCCACCCAACTCGCACAGCTACACCATCATGCATAATGTTTCCTCCTAATGCACCACACATAGACTTTAGGCCTGAAATGATACAGTATCTTCCAACTTTTCACGGTCTTGAGAGCGAAAATCCTTATGTGTATATTAGGGAGTTTGAAGAGGTAGTAGCAACCTTCCATGACCGTTTTGGGACTACCGACATAATTAGACTTAAGTTCTTTCCCTTTGCCCTTAAGGATAGAGCTAAGAGCTGGTTGTATTCTTTGAGACCTAGGTCAATAGGAACATGGGGCAAGATGACTCAAGCATTTTTCAACAAATACTTCCCACACCATAAGACTAATGCCTTGAAAAGACAGATCTCCACCTTTTCCCAGAGAGACAGTGAGACCCTTTATGAAACGTGGGAGAGGTATAAGGAGTTGTTAGCTAGTTGCCCCCACCATGGATATGAGAGTTGGCGTTTAGTCAGTTATTTCTATGATGGACTAACCCCTAGGGAGCGCCAATTCGTTGAGATAATGTGCAATGGTGAGTTTATCCGAAAGGATCCTGATGAGGCACTCGAGTATTTAGATGACCTAGCTAAGAAATCTCATAATTGGACTGGACCCAATGTCATAGATAACACTGATTTGACACACACTTTTTCTAGCAGAAGCCTACAACACTTTAGGGAAGAGGATAGCCTTAAGACACAAGTTGAGCTGTTAACTAGACAGATAGGAGCCTTAATAGCCAAAGACAGCAAGACAATGCATTCAGTAGCCCAGCTAGAATCCCAAGAGTGTCCCGTGTACAGTGAGATGAGGGGTACAAATGAGGAAAACTACAATACTTTAGGGATTTACCAGAAGCCTTATACACCATATCCAGATACCTATAATCCTAGTTGGCAGAACCATCCCAATGTTAGTTGGAGGCAGGAGTCTTATCAGCCTACCCAGACACCACAACCTAGGAGTTACAATACCCCACAATATCACACACCTGCCATTTCTAAGAATTCTTTAGAGGATACTATGCAAGCATTCATGGAAGCCCAGAATAAAACCAATCAAAGGATTGAGTCATTGATAGCTCAGGTTGCTGAAGAACAAAAGGAAATTAGGAGTCAACTCTCTAAATTGACTAATGACCTGAGTGTACAAGAATAAGGAAAATTCTCATCTCAGGCTCAACCAAATCCACAAGGGCAACCCATAGCACAGACTGATCATGAAGTATCCAGTATAAGAGGTGTTGATGTCATAATCACTAGGAGCGGTAAAGATGTAGGAATGCAGAATACCTCCAACATTATAGATGACCCCAAGGATAGTAGTGCATATACCCCCCTGGAAGAACAAGTGCCATCGTTTCAAATTAGAGTACCTTTCCCACAAGCACTTAGGCCCACAATAAGAGTTCCAGTTCCAAATGTTGAAAAACAATCACAGGGTGAGGGTGAGTGTCATTACTCATACATGCTAGAAGTAGTTCTACCGGAAATAGTGTCTCTACAACCTGAATCAAATCCTTCTGAACTGAAACTGGTCCCTAAGAATCGAAAAAGGAAGAAAATGAGAGTTAATGCTCAATTAAAGATGATACCTGTGAGGTTAAAGAGGAGATTGAGTGAATCTTTCCTTATGTGCAGTACCAAATTTCAGCCACCAGACCATGGATTAGTGGATAAACTGCCACAGCTAGACAAACATTCTCTCTCGTGCCTTCATCAGTACGCTAGATGGAAGCCGCCATGAATAACTTAAGTGGTTACGTCTGGCTGAAGACGTTAAACTTAGCGCTAGCGGGGAGGCAACCCATGCATTTGCATTTATTCTATTTTATTTACTTTAGTTTTATTTTATTGTGTGCTAATTGCATGTTTATTTTTTGTTATTTGTATGAGTGTTCATGCAGGTGTCACCGTAACTTACACAGCCACACAACCAAATTCTCACCAGCAGGAACCTGATCAACTTCGCGCCTGGTAGTGTTGTTCCTTAATTATTTTCTTTATATTTATCTTACATTGAGGACAATGCAAGTTTTAAGTGTGGGGGTGTGTATGCATGCGCATGAAAACTTGTCAACCTGTCTTAAATACACTTTATTAAAAAAGATTGTTGTTTTGTTTGTTTTTAGTCCTTGATAGTTAAACATAGATCATATGATGATATTGTTTGTTTTAGGGTGAAATCTTAGAAACGATAAGACCTTTAATGTACTTTTATCTGATGATTTGAGTAGTTTATCTATGTTAGACTCGTAAGCACTTAATTATGGGTTTTTAGCAGTGAAAGCCTGAGTAGTTAACAATGTGACTAGTTGAAGAAATTGCATGTCGATGAATGACCGTTTGCTTAGATGTCTATCCTGATTTGCTTGTGTTATGACGTATGGTATGATTGAAAATAAAAAGAAAAGTCTCTGAAGAAAGAAAATAAACCACCTATAACCGATAAGCGTGAAGCTACCCATGGGCGAGTATTAGGACCACCATGAGGAGAAATGCTACCTTAAAGGGTAGGTGTGTTGAAAAAAATGGCAAATGAGAAAGAAAAGAAAAATTCAAAAGAAAAGCAACAAGAGACAAGAAAGAAAAAAGAGAAATCATACCATATTGAGCACATGAAAGCAATTACAGAACTTAATTGAGATATCTAGGTTGGTTTGACTCATCGACCCCGATTTTTAAACGAAATCGTTTAGTTGGCTTACCTAGGAATAAAGCTGTGAACGAACCTCAGCACACACACACTTTGAGTCTAGCTTAGATGATTTATTCAAAGACTTTTATTTGAGTTGAATTGAGTACTTTGAAGGTTCTATGGTTTCATTACTATGCATTCTCTGATGACAAAATTATGTGAAACTATTGAGACTATTTAATTTTTGTTTTTGCATGACTGTGTGTTTTGAATGACGTTTGTGGGTGTCGTCGCTGTAAGCCCTCACGAGACTATAACTCGTCCACTAGGGACACCTAGGGGTTTAAAGGCTTGTTGCATACGCTAAATGCAATCGTGATCCCTACAAAAGTGGCTTAGATAGTTTTATTTATTTATTTAGTCTTTATTTTATTTTTGCGCTTGGATTGCTAGGGACTAACAATAAGCTGGTTGGGGGTTGTGATAAGTGCATGGAAATGTACTTTGAAACATCACTTATCTAGGTTTATTGTTAAGTATTTAGTTATATATTTTATATTTTATTATATAATATCTATCATTATATTAATTTAGAAAGTATTGATTATTTAAGTTAATTTAAGTAATTTCCCTATTTATTATTTGTAGAAATTGGAAAGGAAATTAACGTGGAAAGCAAAGAAAAATAACTTGGAAAGTCAACCAATTAAAGAAAGAAGAATTGCTTATTCACGTGAAGAAATTGATTTAAAGAGGAAGACAAGCTGGGCCGCCACCTTTGACCAAAGAAGAAGAAAACAAGCGTGGGTCCAATTAAAATAGGGTTTCAGTATTTCTTGTACTATAAAAGCCATGCAAAGTTTGCAATATTAAGTAGGCTGCTGTGTGACAAATAAATAAATAAGAGGCCGAGAGCCTCACACGAAGAGGGGGCTGACTTCGTGAAGTTAGCAGCTCTTGCTGCGCAAAAACAGAAGAAAAACGCACAGAGTAGTGCGTGGCCGAGAGAGCAGAGCCGAGGGAGGCTAGTTACACAAATACCAAAGAGAAATCAGAGCCGTGCAGATTCCCGGGATCAGAATTAATGCTTCATCCAATGATTTCCCCATCTATCTCTGTTGTTTCTTCATCTAGCATGAGGAACTAATCTCCCAAGCAAAGCTAAGGGCGAACTCTTGTACCCAACTCTTGTATTCTTGTTATTTGATTCATGGATGGTTTTAATTGATTAATGTAATTGTTATTCTATTCATCTCTTTATTCTATTGATTATTTGAGAACTATATTTTATTAGTTTACATATAGATTCAGTCATGCTTTTTCTATGTGTTGTTGGTAAAATTGGTTTGATAGATTAAGGTTGTTTTGCGAGTTGATCTTCTGCTGTAGTATTGCCCGAGGGTATATTGTCGTCGTTAGATAGGTTGTAATGATAACCTTGTGAGTTGTGAACGTAGAGAAGATTGAATGAGAATTACCTTAGAACTTAAACTGATGTAGAATTGAATATCTTCCAATTGTGGATTTGGGACGTGAAATCCTCAATTGCGTAATTACATGAATCAATAACGGAATATAAGTAATAGGTGCAAGAGGGGACCCTGATGCTTTGCTATCTTTCTCATTATTGTTAAAATCTTTTAAGTCTTTGAAATCCTTAATTTTCCATTACATTTTAATCTTTTCTTGAAATCAGTTATTGCTAAACGTTCTTGATTTAGTGAATCAGTTTCTTTGTAACCATCTCTCTGTGGAATCGACACCCCAACTGTACTGCGATAACCGCGAGTCATATTTAGGCGTAATCACCGAACATGTCAACATTCCACTAGCGTTCATTTCAAACTAAGCAGGAGTTCATGCCCCTCATCCAAGAAAGAGATAGAAGAGATGTGATCTATATCATATTCTTTAGCACTTGGAAACCTAATGTATGTTATGGTATTACAAAGCCAGATATTACTCACGTAGTGGGTGTAGTGAGCCGTTTCTTTCTAACCCAGGAAAAAAACATCGGGAGGTAGTCAAATAGATTGCCATGTACCTCAAAGGTACATCGAAGTTATGTTTGTGCTACATGGGAGCTGATCCAATCTTTGAAGGCTATATAGATTCAGATATGGCATGAGATCTTGATGGTAAAAAATCTACAATAGGTTTTCTCTATATCATATTGTGTCATGGCATTCAAAATTACAGAGATGTATAACATTATCCACAATAGAAGCTGAGTATATTGCAGTAGCACAAGTAGAAAAGAAAATATTATGGTTAAAGAATTTTCTCCAAGAGTTATGGATCAAGCAGACATGTATCATTCCCGGATGTAGCATATTGATATTCACTATCATTGGATACGCGAAGTGATGGATTAACAACTACTGAGACTAGTGGAAATCCATACATATAAGAATCCAGCTGAAATATTAACAAATATGGTTATTCGGGACAAGTTCGAGCTATGCAGAGACATAGCCGGAATAGCTGTCAGATGACAATCATTCCTAATGCAGCTGAAAGGGAAGAGAATTGTAGAATCCAGCTGCCAGCATGTGGAGAAGCTTCCATATATGTAAAGAAAAACAATTATCAGTGGATTTGATTTTTTAGGATCAAACCAACAAGCAAACTTTTGGTGACACTATTGCTTTGTTGAATTTATGAGTCAAAGGTTGGCTATAAATAAGAGCTCTCATTTGAGAGCAACATCATCCCAAAAACATTAAGTTTCAAGTGAAGAAAGCTTAAAGAGTGTATAGAGAGTGAGATTTTTATAAAGTTTAAACACTTGTTGTTTTTATTCTTATTGTTAGGTAACATAATCCCTAATATATTTACATGTTTGTCCTCTTAGGATCTAACCACACATGTATTACTAGTCCTAGATTTATTTACATGTTTAATTGAAATAAATCTATATTAACCACAACATAATTGCATACCTTTTAATCTTGTAGAGACCTCTTAATCAAACTTAATTGATTGCTTAATTCAATAAGCAAGCGGTCTTATTTATATGAGGGAAATCAAGTCACTATGTAATCACATGCATTGATTACTATTAATCAAATTATTAGGATGCATAATGACATTTTCTAACCCTTACAAAAATGTTAACATCATGGGTGCACCATATGTTCCCCATTTAACATTTCACTAATTGTTGTTACTTAACAACTCTTGTTGTTACTTAATTATTTGATTAACAACTCTTGTTGTTTACTTAATTATTTGATATCATTACTAATTGTTGTTATTCAACAACACTAAATAATTAACTTAATAATTTTCAACATGAAATTATTACTAATTGTTGTTATTTAACAACATCAAATAATTTACTTAATAATTTCCAATTAAGAACAATTAACATAATCCAACATCTCTCACTCACACATGATGGGATTAACAATTTTTATTATCTCTACAAGAATAATTCATACTTTGCAATTATGTCGTGCGACCAGCATACTTCGAGAGCTCACTTGCTATACATCTATTAGGAATATATAGCCGCTCGAAAAATGGATAGAACCATAGTGAATTATGTATGCAGTATCCTCGATCATTTATCACATCAGATCTCTCTCGATCTCTTTTCGAATGCAATATTTGTTTTGTATTCACAATCATGTTTGATCACGTAGAACAACATAATTAGTCGACCAGTGAATACAAGCTAATGTGATATTACTTATATAATGATATTTCTCCTTTCTCGAATCTCTCAACCTTGATTCAATTCGCTTTTCCAGAGATGCCCTTTCGCATCGAATCTTTCATGATCCTTCAGCAACACTCCAAGATAGTGATCATCAAATCTAAGTTTTAAGAAGCAGACAAGAGTCTGAAGGGTACAATGTGAGATTGAAATAATCTCAAGGGTCTCACACAATATCAAGATTGAGATCTTTACTTGTATTACCCTCAATAGTCGCAAATGTACACATGGTATGAAAACACGTGATACAGTATTTCCTCATTTCCCATGGAGCGTATGTCTCATAAAATATCGTACAGAATATAGTTCAGACAAAACACAACGTCTAACTCATATCTAATATTTAGACAAGTAAGGTGAAACGAACTTATTCACCTTAGGTCATATCACAGAGAAAGTGACTTCATAACGACATTACATAATTTTCAAGCTTGAGCTCTCTAAATTATCACTCAGATAATTAGCTTAAAAAATTTGTCTCATCTCCCATCAACACAAAGTAATGGAGGCGATTGCCCGTGTGAGAGGGCCAATCATTCACTTGTCCGACATACTTCTCATACTAACGAATAGTATAATTGTTTAAAAAAACATGTGTCAACATATTAACATGTAAGCATTGAATACAAACATCAATGAGTATTAGCATTAGTAAACATTATTTGGGAAAAATACATATCATAATATGTAAGTACACTAACATCTACGCAATCCCTGAGTTTTTACATGTCTAACAAAGACATATCTCGGAACAGGCTTGGTCAATGGATCTGCTACCATTTCTTTCGTATAAATGTACTTCATGTTTACTTCTTCTCGTGCAACTATGTCTTTCACAAAGTTATATTTGGTATCTATGTGTTTCGTTTTACAATGGAATTTTGGATCTTTGGTGTAGGCTATCGCTGCTTCACTATCACAGTTAACTAATACCGGACCAGCAGCTTCATTTGATATACCTAAATGATCCAAGAACTTTTGCAACCATACAACCTCTTGTACTACCGATGAAAAAGCCACAAATTCAGCCTTCATTGTGGATAAGGCTATACAAGATTGTTTCTTACTGCTCCATGAAATGGCACCATTGTTTAGTAAGAAAATAAAACCGGAGGTATATTTTCTTTCATCTAAATCTCCTCCCCAGTCAGCATCAGTATAGCCTCGCAATTGCAGATCATTTCCTTGATAGCACAATGAGTAATCGGCTGTCCCTTTCAGATACCTAAATATTCTTTTAACTGCTTTCCAATGTGCTAGTCCTAGATTGGATTGGTATCTACTTACCATTCCAACAGCGAAACAGATACCAGGTCTTGTACACAATATTACGTACATTAAACTTCCAACTGCATTTGCATAAGGAACTTTCTTCATTTGTTCCTTTTCATGTGGAGTTTCAGGACACAATCTAGGACTCAAAGCTTCAGTTTTTGTGATAGGAGTATCAATGGGTTTGCAAGCATGCATTTGAAAGCGTTCAAGAATTTTCTTTATATATGACTCCTGTGAAAGAGATAATAAATTCTTTGAACGATTTCTTAAGATCTTGACCCCAAGAATATATGCCACTTCACCCATATCTTTCATCTCAAAATTAGATGATAACCATTCTTTAATGTGTTTAACAAACTCCTTATCATTCCCAGCTATAAGTATATCATCCACGTACAATGATAAGATAATGAACTTATCTTTATCTCTCTTGGTGTACACACAATGATCCTCATTTATCATTGTGAAATCATTTGAAATGATTGTATTATGGAATCGTATATACCATTGTCTAGATGATTGCTTGAGACCATATATAGACTTTAAAAGTCTACATACTTTCTCATTTTCATTTTCTTTTATAAAACCTACTGGTTGTTCCATGTAGATTTCTTCATCAAGTTCTCCATTGAGAAAAGCAGTCTTTCCATCCATTTGATGTAATTCTAGATCCATACTTGCTACTATATCCAGAATCAAGCGAATTGAGGTAAACCTTACAACAGGTGAAAAAGTCTCTTCATAGTCAATTCCTTCCTGTTGCGTATACCTTTATGCCACAAGTCGTGCTTTATATCTTTCGATATTGCCATCGACATTACGCTTTATTTTAAGAACCCATTTGTTCTTGACAGCTTTGCGTCATTTGGGTAGATCAACCAATTCCCAAACTTGGTTGGACCTCATTGACTTCATCTCTTCTTCCATTGCTTTCATCCATTTTTCCTTAGTAGGACACTGAAGAGCCTCTCTTATGTTTCTAGGTTCTTCATCATCTTGAGGTAGAATCATAAAGGTTTCTCCTTTGATATCGAAACGACATCGAGGAATACCTATACGATTACTACGTGTTGGGTTTCTACTATAGTCCCGGGATCGATTTCAAGCAATGAAACATGTGTGAATACAACAATGAAGTAAGGCAGAAACATACTCACATTGAACGGATTTGTGCGATGCAAGGAACAACAAAAATTCTTCAAGCTTTCCTCCAAGGTGGCTCACGGTTTTGCTCCTTTTTTTGTCTTCAAGATTCAGTCATGGTGTCCTCCATTGATGATCCAAGCTCCAAGCTTCACAAATGGTGATTCCATGCTTATGAGTTAGTTTCCCTATCACCTACGGATGACCCTTTATGTGCTAGTATTGGAAAAATTGCTATAATCTTTCCTTATTCTTCTTGTAACTCACGGCCAAGCCATGAAAATGAACAAGAAAATGGCTTCAAAGCTGAAATGGGAGAGGGAGAGAACAAGGCCTCCATGGCCGAATTTGGTGAGAGAGAAGAGAATGAGATCCAAGTCAACAAGGCTTGGTTTTGTTCCAAGACAAAATATTAGAGACTTGTGCAATTACAATAAACAATGACTTAGTGTTTTGTGATTACAAAACACAATGCATTGTGTTTAGAGTTTGCAAAACTCAATGCCTTGTGTATTGTGTTTCCAAAACACAATACATGGAGTTTGCCAACCACTATACCAAAATATAATATAATAATATTAGTGGTATGGTCCTACCACTTATTAAATTCGAAATTCAAATCGGCAACTACGGCAAAAGATCAGGTTCGGTTTCGTTAATTCTGAATTAACGAATTTTCCGTTGCGACGTAATTAAATCAAATGTAATTAAATAATAATGCCTAGCAAAATTATTATTAAAGTCGCTCGCGAATTAATTCCAAATTAATTCGTTCGCTCGAATTAAAATCCAATTTTAACTTTGCGTCGAAATCTAATTTCCGCTAATATATCGAATATATTATTCAAGTCTCAAATAAATAAATTAAATAGACAAATCCGATTTATCTATTAAATCTATTTTGTCGATTAATTCCAAATTAATCGTTCTCTCTCTTCTCGTCGAATTTTATCCCGGATAAAATTCTCGCCGTTATTAATCCCAGATTAATTTTCTCTCTTCCATTTAATCCCAGATTAAATAAAGTGTGAGTCATACGTCATCGGTGAATCTTCGGGAAGCGACCCATGAGATCCCCGGATATGTTGGTAGTAAATCTGGTTGTCGGACTATCCGAATACGTACGTACCTAGTACTACGTTTTACCGATTTACAAGACAATGTTGGCTTCTAACAAACCGTCATGCCTACCAAATTCTCCGAAAATATCCTTACAGGAATATAGTGATCTATCTTAGGCGTAGTATACGTAGTATTGCGTATTACGATCCAGTATCGGACTGTCACGTCCTAGGCCTGGGGCTGGAACTGTGTCTGCCCCATACGAAGCACATGTCGGATGTCTAGTAACTAGTCTCTATAATCGGATATACATGACCTAGTCATAATATCCCAATAGATGCAGCAATTAAGAGCACCAGTCCCGTATCCTACGTGACATCATCTCCACTATGACTGGAGTGATACTTCCGTATTGACATCACACCCAACACACTACGATTCTCAATATACCCAGCATTGGCGTACACAGAACCTGTTAAAGCCCTGGACGACCGCAACCAAAGTATATTGATTGTCGCAAGTATTAGCGGTGCAAGTCTCAGGTTAAGACCAAATACACCTACCCTGATTTCGGACTTCCATAGACACTTAGTCATACTACCAATGGAATTCCGAGGGGGTCTATCCAGAGCGAAGCTGTTTCCCGTACCATCGGTGAAACACAACCTCCTATTACACTTGCATGAGTATCCAATACCCAAATATATGAGAACTATGCTATTGTGCCCTCACAACTCGCACAAGTGTAATAATAGTCTTTTACGTATTTATCGATGTCCAATCTCGATAATACTCTGACTAGGGATATTTAATGATTAATCTTTCGTGGACTGATACTGTCTCATATCATCTCAATCCAGGAACTAATCATATGGACCACCTATCATTTATACATCTAGGTGATCTAATCACAAATGATAAGAGAGCAATCTCCTTTGTCATATAGTTAATTTATACAACAACACCATGATCTGTACAAATAATGATGCTATGGGTCATAACTGTCCAACAATCTCCCGCTTGGCCTATAGCCAGTCACTCGAGTGCCCTACACCCGAACTATGTACGGTTCGCTCAAACTGCTGAGGAAAGGCTTTCGTCAGCGGATTTGCATGATTATCGTCTGATGCGATTTATACGATCATCACATCGCCACGATGTATGATCCGAAGGAATCAGATGAATAGTCGAAGTTTATATCTGGATCGTTGATGAGACCATTAATTCTTTAGCCTGCTCTGTAGCCTAGCTCAGCTGCTAACAAAACTATATCTAATCTAATTAGATTTATTATCGACCCAAATGGCTTCTATTGCTGTTTCAGCTATAGCAATAATTCGCATTTGTTGTTTATTCGGTAACAGTATCTTACTTGGAAGATTTCCAGCTCACTGTTCCGTTATTCAAACTATATAGTACCGTTTAGTGACTTAAAGTCGTTTTTATCGGTTAGGAAACTTGCAGCAGTGATCTCAGTCACTTCAAGTTCTCATTCTCCATAGTTTAAGACAGCATCATTAGTTCTCTAAGATACTTAAGGATGTTCTTAACATCAATCCAGTGACTATCACCTGGATTGGCCTAATTGTGACTCCATATGCTCAAAGCGTATGAGACACCAGATCGTGTACATTTATTTCAATGTACGAGTTCTCGGAGAGTGTTAACAACTTTAAATCTATCCCAGTAGATCTTTATTCCTAGAATAAAGGTTGTCTCTCCCAAGAATTCCACGGAGAATTTTCATGAAAGCCAAGCTTTCACCGATTGTAACATGGGAATATCATTTCCAAGAAATGACATATTATCATTATTAGGACTTTCACTGTCAGTGCGCTCCCACTAACCTCCTTATATACACAAGAATCATTTCGTTTTGAATCAAATCATACATCATTATGATTACATCAAAATGATAATTCCAAGAACGCAATGTCTACTTCAATCCATACATGGATCGAATAACCTGCAAACCTTGTTTGCTAGTTTTGACATCACACCCAATACACTACGATTTTCAATAAACCCATAAGAGGCTTACACAGAACCTGTTAAAGTCCTGGACGACCTAAACCAAAGCGTATTGATTGTCGCAAGTACTAGTGATGCAAGTCTAAGTTTAAGACCAAATAAACCTACCCTGATACAGATTCCCATAGACACATAGTCATACATACAATGGGATTCCGCGGGGTCTATCTAGAGCGAAGCTGTTTCCGTACCATCGGTAAAATCAACCTCCTATCACACTTGCATAAGTATCTAATACTTAAATATATGAGAACTATGCCTTTACGCTTCCATAACACGAACAAGTGCAATACCATTCTATTCCGCATTATCGATGTCCAGTCTCGATAATACTACGACTAGGGATATTTAATGATGAAACCTTTGTGGATTGACATTGTCTCATATCTTATAATCAGGAACTAATCATAAGGACTTTTATCATTTATATACTAAAGTAATCTAATTAAAAAATGATAAAATGCAATTTCCATTGTCACATAGTTAATTTGTACTAAAACCACAATGTCTTTTACAAATAGTAACACTATGGGTCATAATTGTCCAACAATCTCCCACTTGGCCTATAGCTAGTCACATAGTCATACTACCAATGGGATTCCGCGGGGTCTATCCAGAGCGAAGCTGTTTCCATACCATCGGTAAACACAACCTCCTATCACACTTGCATAAGTATCCAATACTTAAATATATGAGAACTATGCCGTTACGTTTCCATAACACACACAAGTGCAATACTGGTCTATTCCATATTATCGATGTCCAGTTTCGATAATACTACGACTAGGGATATTTAATGATTAAACCGTTATGGATTGATACTGTCTCATATCTTATCAATCCGGAACTAATCATAAGGACTTTTACCGTTTATGTTTCCAAGTAAATAAATTACAAAATGATAAAAGGCAATTTCCATTGTCACATAATTAATTTGTACAAAAACCACAATGTCTTTTACAAATTGTGACACTATGGGTCATAATTGTCTAACAATCTCCCACTTGGCCTATAGCCAGTCACTCAAGCATCTTATACCTGAACTATGTACATGTCGCTCAAACTTTGCTGAGGAATAGCTTTCGTCAGCGGATCTGCAATGTTGTCCTCTAATGTGACCTTCTCGATCTTCACATCGCCACGATGTATGATCCCCGTGCTAGCTCGATTTACTATAACGGAGCTAATATAATTGGATGGTCTAATTATATACTCACAAAATGAATAAATATTATTAATGTGATTAATAATATTAATTATGTCACACATGAGACTTTATATTAAAAGTTAATATAAAGTATTAATAATTATATATGATAATTATTAAATTAGAATATTAAATTATATATGATATAATTTAATAACGCTAAGAATTATTACCAAGGTATGATTCCTTATAGAATAAGGATTAGGATTTGTTTGTTTGGGAAACAAAATCAAATCCTAAAATATTACCCCTTGGCCGAAATTTTGTATTGTATTAAGGATAGGATTTTTTTGTTTTGGAAACAAAATCTAATCCAAACTTAATACCCCTTGTCCGAATTTTAGGTGGTCTATAGGGAGTAGGATTTGTTTATTTTGGAAGCAAAATAAAATAAGGATTCCAAAACACTACCTTGGTCGAATTCTGCATCTAATGGGAGATTAGTGGTTGATTTGTTTTATGAAACAAATTAACCATAAATATAAAAGGAAAATTATGATTTAATTTTTCAGATCTAAGTCATTAGAAACCCTAGCCTCCATCTCATTCTTCAAGCTCTCAAAAGTTGAGAATTATCTTCATTGTGTGTGATTATTCTCTAAACTGTTTAGAGATTAATTTGTGAGTGTAGCCCACACTACCCTCTGTTTGTGTCGAGACATAGTTCGGAAGACCTCGTGACATTGGAAAACATCCCTAAATTCCCCCCGCAAGTTGCGGCAATCCCTCCCTGAAAGCTTGTGATTTGCGCAAACATCAGGGTTCTCAGGGAGCTTCGTTTTGTTTGTTTTTCATTCGGGTTTTGGGAAACACTTTAGGATATTTTTAGGGCTGTATTAGGATTGATTTTTGAAGAAAAATCAGATCTGAAATTGGGCAGTAAGGTGGGCAAAATTGGGCAGAAAACATGTGTAGTTCGCGCGTGTAAAGTGTCCAAAACAGTCTGTTGTTTCACTGCAGTTCAAGGGCTATTCGGGGACTGTTTCGGGACTATTCTGGGGCTGAGATTTTGTCCAAAACATCAGTGAAGACACTGGTTGTTTTTGGCCAAGCAAAGGAAAGTGCAGAAAAATTTTTCAAGTCCGATTCCTGAGCCTAATCGTTTTCGCTGCGCGGGGGAAGGCGTTCCCTACACATCCCTGATGAACTGTTGGTGTTTTGTGAGGACTCGGTGCCTGGAGTAGTATTACTTCGATTTTCATCGAGTTTTACTTTCCTCCCACTTACCACTGCATCTAGGAATTCCTCTTAGGAAAACCGCATGGAGAGCAACAATTATATTGTTCTCTTGTGAGTTGTTTAAGTACTATACTTTGGTTTCCCTAGGATAACCTACGAATAGGCACTTATCCGATTTAGGTTCTAGTTTGGTATCATCCAAACATTCAATTATATGCCCAGCATCCCCAAATCTTCAGGAATGAGAAACCCGATTTCTTTCCTGTTCATAACTAATATGAAGTCTATCTAAGAGATTTACATGGAACCTTATTCAAAATAAGTATTGCACTGTTCAATGCATATCCTCAAAAGGAAATTGGTAGCTCAGAGCGACTCATCATTAACCTTACCATGTCCAACAAAGTTCGGTTTCTTTTATCGGACACACCGTCAATTTGAGGTGTCCCGGGAGGAGCCCACTGTGAAAGAATACCATACTCTTTCATGTAATCTTGAAACTCACATGTTTAAGTATTTTACACTATGGTCCGACCGTAATGTTTTTAATACTTTTACCGTTCTGTTTTCTTACTTCATTTCGAAACTCTTTGAATTACTCAAAAGTTTCTGACTTGTATTTCATAAGATATATATAACCCTAATGCGATGCACATCCGTAAAGGTTATGAAGTATTCATATCCACCTCTAGCCTAGCTAGACATGGGCCTACTTCCATCACTATGAACGAGGGCTAACAGATCAGTGGCATTTGGACTTTTACCAAGTAAAAGGTGTTTTCGGCACTTTGCCTAATAAACTAGATTCGTAGATATTATTTGAATTAGAATCAAATCTGTCCTAGTACCCACTTATCGAAAGTATGGATATACGTATCTTGTTAATGTGTCCCAAACAACAATGTCATTTTCAAGTCTCAACAGATTTATTCAGTTTGACCTTTTGTTTGTCATAATGTATGTTTGAGATTTAATTATACTCTAAATATAAATACTGTTATTCACATCTAATGTGTTTATCTCAATATCATCTTTATAAACAAAACACTTAGTGTTCTAGAATATAAATGTATACCCGCAACAGGTTAAACTTGTTGGACAATTATGACCCATATAATCACTATTTGTAAAAGACATTGTGGTTTTTGTACAAATTAACTATGGGACAATGGAAATTGTGTTTTATCATTTTGTAATTTGATTACTTAAATATATAAATGATAAAAGTCCTTATGATTAGTTCCGGATTATAAGATATGAGATAGTATAAATCCATAACGGTTTAATCATTAAATATCCCTAGTCGTAATATTATCGAGACTGGACATTGATAATGCGGAATAGACTAGAATTATCGATTTATTGTGCGTGTTATGGAAGCGTAACAGTATAGTTCTCATATATTTAAGTATTGGATACTTATGCAAGTGTGATAGGAGGTTGTGTTTACCGATAGTACGAAAACAGCTTCGCTCTGGATAGACCCATCGGAATCCCATTGGTAGTATGACTATGTGTCTATGGGAATCTGCATCAGGGTAGGTGTATTTGGTCTTAACCTGAGACTTACATCGCTAGTACTTGCGACAATCAATACGCTTTGGTTTTGGTCGTCCAGGACTTTAACAGGTTCTCTGTACACTTCTTCTGGGTTTATTGAGAATCGTAGTGTATTGAGTGTGATGTCAAGACGGAAGTATCACTTCAGTCATATGGATATGATGATCACGCAGGGATACAGAACTGGTACTCTAATTGGTTGTAACCATCGGGATAATATGACAAGGTCATGATTATCCGATTAAAGAGACTATTTGCTTGTGATCTGATATATGCTTTGTACGTGGCAGACACTATTTCAGCCCCAAGCCTTGCATGTGACATCTGATACTAGATCGCAATACGTAATACTACGTATACTACGCCTGACATAGATTATATATTCCTTTAAGAATATTTCTTGAGAATTGGATAGGCACGGTGCTTTGCTAGAGCCTAGAAGCCAACCATGTCTCATAAATCGGTAAAAACGTAGTACTAGGTACGTAAGTGTTCGGATAGTCCGACGACCGAATTTACTGCAAACATATCCAGGGATCCCATGGGCAGCTTCCCGAAGATTCACCGATGACGTATGATTCAAACATAATTAATCTAGGATTAATTATGGAGAGATTTTATCTAGGATAAAATACTATTTGAAGATAGAGAACGATTAATTTAGAATTAATCGATAAAATAATATATTTGATATATTAAATGAAATTAGATTTCATAACAGAATTAAAATTAGATTTTAATTCGGGCGAACGAATTAATTTAGAATTAATTCGTGAGCGACGTGAATAGTAATTTTGCAAGGCATAATTATTTAATTAAATTTGATTTAATTATGACGCAACGAAAAATTCGTTAATTCAGAATTAAAGATCCCGAGCCCGGGATGTGTGGCGGGCCCACTCGGATTTTTAATCAAGTTGGGCCCACATGTCACATCACAAGTCATATCACTTGTCATTCAAATTAAATTTTTGTTGATGGGTTTAGATGAGTTGTTGAAGACTTGTCAAATACTCCAAGTTGATGGAATGAAAGACAGCTACCTAATATTAGATATTTTTGTATATCATTATTTTTTCATTTTTGAAATCAATTACACAAGTCTTTCACTTCCTCTTGAAAGGGATCTTAATCCATTCGGGTCGGTTGCAGCGGAAACACGGATCAGGGGCTGAAATCGTACTTCAAAAAACTTTTCCGAAATACCAAGTAAATTATTCAATATCTAATATGAATAATCTATTTGTATTTCACCTCAAGCCAAAAACATTACTCACATACATGATCCTATCAGATGCAATAATGATCCGACCACAAAAGGCCATTGGTCCGACCACATGAAGTCATGGTCCGACCACATGAGGTCATGATCCATGCCGACCACATGGGGTCATGATCTTACCACATTAGGTTCGACCAGACCAGAGCCGACCAGATGAGGTCCGACCAGAACATGTCCGACCAGACTAGATCCGACCAGACCAGGTCCGACCAGACTAAATCTGACCAGACCAGGTCTGACCAGACAAGGGCCGACCAGACGAGGTCCGATCAGATCAGAGTCAACCAGACGAGTGTTTTACATGCATCATATACACATCCAAATACACAACAAAAGTGAAAAGCCCAAAGGTGGTAGAAGGTCAAAAACTTAAAACCAACACTGTAGTTCATTCTTTGCTTCACCAAACAAGCCTCACCACTTTGAAATAACTCTAGAACAATTCTAGGTCACCAAGGAGTGGCTCAACAACTCTAGAATGGCAACTTGATTTCCAAAGAATCAAAAGTAAAGCTTTGAAACCATTTCAAGCATACTTACATGAACCAATCTTTCATAAAAGTTCACAACCAAAATAAACACAAACTATAAGATGAGAGACAACAACAAAGCAACACAAAATGATGCTAAGCATGTTAGAAACAACTTTCATGTTGAAGACTTTGAAAGATAACTTACAAAATCATGATTTTCCAAGCCATCTTCCTTTAGGCCTCAAGCTTTTCTCTCAACTTCTTTTATGTTTGTTTTTGTATCAAATGAACTTGTTAAACCATAAAATTGAAACAAAACAATTTATATCTATCCCAAATAAGCCTTGGCTGAATATGTGAGAAGAAATAAATAAATATCCAGATATTTTTGCTTTTGTTTCAATTAAAGCTTTAACAACTTGTATTTTACTTTTATCATTACACTTTAATGATTCCAAACAAGTCAACAATGGAAACTTAGAAAATATAACACTTATATTTAATAAGTCATGCCGAAAATTACAAAAAATAAAATAAAAAGGAAATAGATATTTTCAATTTTAACAATTAAAACAAATATCCAAGGAAGTCAAATTCAATTTGACAACCTTTTCCTTTAATGTAAAGTCAAACATTTACACTTATAATCATTTCTTAACTTTATCATTTGGTAAGATATTTATATTTTAATTATATTAATCATTTAACAATTAAATAATTAAATAATTAATTAAATATAAATATCTCAAATATATGTATTATATTTACTTTAAATATTTCAAATACATATATTAATGATATATATCAAATACCTTTATTTGACAATTTATTAATGTGTATTTAATAATATCATATATTAAATACAAATACACATTAATTAGGAAATGACGGTTCGGCCCGTTCGCATGTATTTTTCTTTTAACGTTTAAACGATTTATAAATAATCACCATTATTCACAAAAGTTGCCCTAGTGTTCTACAAGTATATTTCATTAGTGAGACTCTCTAGATTCAGGTATTTTTATCACAAAATCCAATTTCGTGTCCATAATTTACCCACCTGTAAATTATGACGACCACGGATAAACTAGCTGAATCATACAGGTCGAGGTCATTGCATACATATAATCCCTCCGTCACAGGTATCCGGATAATCCCAGAGATATAGATGTAAACGTCAAATCTCTATAGGTATTATCTCGTCGACGTATCTATTAGCAATCTTTAAATAGCATTCGGAACTTACTTCCGAAGTATACTGTGGCCACAGATTTAACAGACTGCTAATTATATATGGACTACCTATGCCCTGTACACAGAACTGACAGATCCTATCTTGACATACACAGGATATCCTGAGGACCGGTCTACACCCAACGAACAGGCGGAGGTCTAATCTAAATAGATCGGTGACGTGACTGTCATCTAAGCGTGGAGGATGTCTCATACATCCACAGTGGTGTCTCAAGTCGAAGGACCACTTATGCTACTCAACCCGAGAAGATTCTTATTGACGTTGGTGTACCATCTATTAAGAATCTTCGGTGAGTCGTTCAGTGTTTATCCACTATAAACACCTACACGTCTATACGAGTCTCTCCAGAATCATGGTTCATTGGGATAAATGATCGAACCAAGTCTCGATATACGACATGTACTGGTGTCAACGGATTTGACTAACCGACCCGTGTTAGTGAATCTTGACCATGAACTTTATTTGATAATATATATTTAGCAGTGACACTTCCCAATGTCAATTACAAACTACCTTTGTAACTGTGTACTACATTATATATTATCGGGTCTTTGTCTAATATATACATATCACTAAACCACATTTAGCTTCAATCTAATAGTAATTAAATCGAATACGTATATAAAAACAAGAGGTGCAACCACTAAGTAAGTATTATTATGGGAAAATGGGATGTTCATATTCATGAATCAGACATAAATACGGTCCAGATTGGCGCTCTGAGCACCAACCCCAACAATTTCTCCCAGTTGCTCTCGTGCCAATCCACGGCATCATATACACATCTCAATGTGTATCGTATACTCATGGCCATCAAAAGCTCACCTCGCACTTAAGAGGTAGGCAACAAGAAGCAGGTCCGCTAAGACATATTGAGTTTGTCAAACAAACTCCATCGTTTCCCAAAGTCAACATCATTCATATTTTGTAGAATCTAAATTATACATTAATATGACACTAATGCTACATTAATGTTGTGCTAAAGCTATTGAGTTGTCCAAGTATTTAGGGATCAAATCCAAAATACTATGAAGACAACCGTAAGCACAATAGTAATTCTAAACTTTTAGTTTATAAGTTCACTATACAACTTCATAAGTAAATACTTCATAAGTTGCACTTAATTCCACTATATAGTAGAATCCTCGGTGACACTCTCACTACATCTTTTCTGAATCTTTATGGCGTAGACTGTCTAACGTCATAATTAGTCTCAAAACTAATATGACACTAATGGTTGCTAATTGTATTCTCCATGAATTAGAAACTCGTTCTTAGTATCTCAAAGATCATAAAGAACGTGTTTCAAGATCCATCATATGGTCTATAGGGTATCAAAATAACTCGTAATAATTACGATTAAATCGATATCTTTAGTCGCACATGACAAAGTATTCACTATGTAATCATCAAATGATACATAAGATTGATTAGATATTATAATCAATATCTCTTTCGAAAAAGGAATCATCCTTTGCGAAAGATGAATATTATATACAAGACACACATTAACTGTCAAACAGTTATACTAATTTTCATACAGATAGCCTTGTTGTGTCTTTTATTAGATCATATCTAATACACAACTAATAGGAGTATCTCACAGGTCTCTTAGTTTTATATCTTATATAAAACTTTATATCAAATATAACAGAGACTACTCCTACTGTTATCACGGAGTAAAGAAGACTTAGGTAAATCTTTTACCTCACAAACATCTCATTATTACCATAATAATGATATTGTCGTCAGGATATATATAACACTAGAAAGTAATTTGTATGCTCCCACTAACCCTTTTATCACAATTGTATTCTCTATACTTTGACAAGATTAGACAATCTGACGATATCAAAAACAGAGAACACAGATTTCCGGAAGACTCATCGAGTCTACAATAGGCTCTATAAGCTAGCACACTAAACTGCTATCTCAGCAGAACACAAACTCTAGGGCCATTCCAGAATGAACTCTACAAACAAAGAAATCACAATTGATCTCTTATCTGAATAAGTCATTCAAAAATGCCACTTTACATTCTTTAGCTAAAATATACAGTTTAATATCAACATTAACCAATATATCTTTAATTGTTCTATTAGTGTGACTAGAGATAAATTTTCTCAGAATCTATAATAGATTGCTGAGTATAAAATTTCTCACTGTCATACTGTAAAGGTCAAACCTTTAATAAGCTCACACTGCTTTCGCTGCGCAAACAATTAGCACATATCATGAACTAATTCATAATGAAAGCGTAATCAAGTTCAAAAATTGATCGTAGTAAGCTATTAACAATGTTAGATCTATGGTTCAATGGTGAACTTCCAGAATCGATATCAAATATCACTTCCATTATAAGTTAAAGGATAATTTTTCTTCAATAAGAAAACAACAGAACCATTAAGTATCAAATACTCATGAATGATTCTGTTATCCTATTAAACTTATATAGAAAATGTGTAAGGGTTGTTTCATCTTATTAATTACGTAGTTCCATTTATAATTTATCATTCTCACATTTGACTTCAATAAGTCAAGTCTTTTCTACAATAATTAACATCTGATGTTACACACCAAGTGATAAAACAATATTATTACTTAGGATCGTAGGAAAGATATTCTATTAAATAGAATAATATATTCTATAAAATAGAATAAATGATACACTTTTACTTATACCTCCGAGGTATAAGTAATTTCCATTATATAACTATTATATAAAAGAAAAATTCAAATCTCAAACTTTTCAAGATTCGAATTTTTTACCTATACATATCATATATGTAACTGTAGAAATTAATGGAACCTAAAAAGATGAATTAGTGTTACTGGAGTATAACCCCAAGAGTATTGAAACTAATTCAGTAATATTCAATATCAAACGAATCGAATCATATGAGATTCGACTTCTCCCACTACTCAATTCCATCAAGATGGAATCGTGGAAGAGTAATATTAAATAAGAATCATATTCATTGAATAACCGTAGAACTAATTGCTTTAAATTCATACATTTGATCGTATCAAAGATGTAACATCCTAGATTTTCGGGACGGTGCTGGAAGATTTCCAGACTGATGTCATAGTCTCAAATCATGATGATAATGAAGAATAAGAGTTCAATCGATGTTATATGGGTTAGAATACTAGATTATGAATATACGTCGCGTCGGAAAACACGTAGGATCAAAAGTCAGTTACACAATTTTTGTAAAACACGTAAAGTTTACAGTTTTGGTCACAGCATTTGCAAACGAACTCCGATCGAGTTGGTTCTTGAACCATTGGACTCGTTTTTCCGAGACGGACAACTTTCATGTTGAACGTTTTTCGAAAATCGCGTCGGAAGGGCTTTAAAAGTGTTGATTTTCGTTTTTGCCCTTAGAAGTGGGGGCATTTTAGTCATTTCAGGATTTGAGATATTTTTTTGTTTTAATATTTTATATTTATTTTTAAGTCAGCAGGCTTTTACCAAAAGAAAAAAATATATATAGTTACTGCTTGCAATACGCGTGGGAGAGAGAGGGCCTGCGCCGGCGCCAGCCGGCTACTGCCGGCCAGCACACCGGTGCAGGGGGACTCGTCCGGCCACCACGCATCTGGCGGTGGCCGGCAACAGTCCATTGAGTCGCCGGAACGGCGAGAAATAGGGGAGAGAAGGGCGCGAGTTTGAGTGTGTCGATCCCGGCTCGTCGGGCCGTTTCACGAGCCGTGCCACCTGCCAAATCGAAGCTCTCGATGAGCACTACGAGTTTGCAGAGACGGATTTGCCGATCAGCAGCCGGAAGCATGTGAATCGAGGTGGAAAGAGGCACGTGTACTTAGCACCCATGTGAACAGTTGCTCCGATCGAAATTCCGATCACACCAGCGCGTTCGTATGGCCGAGGGGAGTCTGAATATGGCCTCAGAATTTCGGTACGACTTTCCGTTCAAAATTCATTATTTTCAAGTGTTTCGATTTATATTCGAATGTTTCTGATAGTTCCGTAGTTTAGCGAATTAGCATGAAATGAATTGGATTTGTCTTAATATGTTAAAACGATTAATGTGGTAGAATCCGGGGTGAATCGGATGAGATATGATCGATCCGGTTGGATTAGCGAGATTCCGGTAATTCGGCGTTTCTCGCGCGATTGAGAGTAGATGGTCGTAAATATAGTTATGATGTAAATATGGCATTGCAAGGGTAATTAGGTAATTTTGGGTTAGTTCAGATTGTTCGAGATCCTCCCGCAGCGTTTGCGAAAACTTTTCCGCAAGTTTTACCGCAAACGCGTAAAATGAGAATCTGAGGTATCTAGCTATTTCAAAATAGCAAGTGAGCATGAATTAGAGTAATAAAGTTTAGATTGTAGTATCAGAGTCGATTCGGGTGTTCCGGGGAAAGTCCGTAGTTAATTGTAGATGTGTAGAAAGTTCCGCAAATAGCGGTTCTGACAGACGTTTTGATTTGTTTTGACAGATCGGACCCGGATCGCGGGCATTCGCTTAGCCAGGTAAGTAACTCATGCTTCTAATATTTAAAAAACTTAGCAACATTTAGAATTAGTTAAGTACTAGAATTGTATATGTATATGCATGAAACAAGTATAAGGTTATATATAATGATGAGTGTGAAAAAATGAAGCAAGTGTAACTAGCTATGCTTATAGATAAGAAAAGACGATTGTAAGCAAAGGAATGAGTAAGAAATGAGTTTGAGTATATAGAAGTATAGAGACGCACATGTACGTATAGTTAGATAAGAACACAAAAATAAGGTCAAAAATATTATTTAATAAGACTTGGGTTTGAGGGATGTAGAAACTACACCATAAGGAATGGGATTAGAGTTATAAATGAGATAATCAGATATGAACTAGAGATATGAAGGAAGTTGTAATTTATGCGTTATTTAAGAACATTAGCAATATGAAGATAGATATGAGTGTATAAAGTGAAAAAGAACATGAACGAATAGAATATGCATAACATGAGAATACATAAAAGGTTATGATTTGTAATGTCTGAACACAAGTTGATAGTTAGAAAACGGCAAATAAATTTAAGAATAAAGGTATTGGAACTTATATATGTTTCATATTTGATATAGTAGTAGAGTTTCGAATGCATGCTTGTGAATATAAATTTTGCAACCTATTGACTGTGAGCCACTAGCAAGGTAAGTTATAAAGGTAAGCCAAGCTGTGATAGTTTGATGTGTGCATATATATATATATAAATAAATGTAGATATGTATGAATGTAAGAAGAATTTAGCATGTTTAGTTTGAACAAGTATTCTGTCGACATTTAATCATATAATTAGTAAGATCATTATAAAGAGTATCATAACTAGGGTAGAGAGAAGTATGAGAATGCATACATGTATGTTCATGTGTGTGTGTGTGTTTAAGTTTTTATCAAATAAGCAAACAATAACAATGTTTTCAATAAATTCAAATGTTTTAAAGAAGGATTTCTAATGCTTTTGAAAAGAATCGCATTTCAGAAAATGTTTTACAGTTTGAGTTGCAGATTTTGATTTCATGGTTTTCGGGGCATGAGGTAAAAACTCACCCCAGTATGTAACTTGAGATATAGTTCGGAATTGACGGATACTTTGGATTCGGGATTTGGGATTTGACCCATCCAAGTTGTACAGTTTGGAATTGACGGTTAGACGCATTTGCACATGTGGAGGACTGAGTGGACGCTCTCAGATCCTCGAGCAGGACTAAAGGTTACAGGGTCCCGAAATCCTGATTTCAGAGATATCCAGTTGAGTTATGGTACTGGGCATCGAGCACACCCAGTTGAGTTATGGTCATGGGTGCAGAGAGACGTCCAGTTGAGTTATGGTCCTGCACGTAGAGTTTTCTTCAGTTTTCAGTTTCCAGATTTTCAGTATATGGTTTTCAGAAACTGTTTTTCAGATTTCGATGTTCAGTTTTCAGAGATGCCGCAGTTGAGTTATGGTCTTGGGCATCAAGTATTTTCAGTTTTTAGTTTTCAGATCTTCAGTGTTAGGTTATCGATACCGATGGCTCTGTGAGAGGGAAAAACTACATCAGACTTAAGAACTCAGACTTTAAATAAGTGTTTTCATAAAACATTCAGATTTTCAGTATTCAGATTTCAGAAATCAAGTTTAGTAAAGAGTTTTCGGGACTAGTGATTTAAAGACAGATTCCAAAAATATGAAGTTTTCATAAATAAGTTTTCTTATAAAAAGAGTGATTTGTAATTTTTGCATATAAATCATGCATCACAGTGAGTCATTTGATATATATATTTGATGAACATGCATTATGGCATTAGTATTCTTCGCATATAAGTTCGTTAGAAAAGATTTTAAGGTAACAGTTCATAGAAGCATGACATGATTTCATCAAAAGATATGTATGGTTGATATTGAAGTGTGACATGTCTATATAGAAGTAGCATTTTCGTAAGATCCTAATGCGTGATAGAATGATCTTATTTAAAGGTATATATATATATTAATGATGATTGTGAGTTGTATGTTTTCTTAAAATAGAATATCGAATTGATGTTAGTTCATAAGGAAATGGTAAATACGCATGTAGTCATGATTTGTAGTAATGGATCAGGTAATTAACAGAAGTAAAATTTTTAACAGTCCGATTTGATGATATTTCAATGAAATAAAATAGAGATAAGTTTGATCGATAACCAAATTGGTGTAACAACAGAATAAGTAGGCAAGTAGAAGATATCTGAGGGATGAGTTATAAGAACTGTAGTAACCAGAAGCTAGTTATTTGTGCATGCTCAGGTCAAAAGAACAGTAACTAGTAATATGATAATTAAATTGGATTAGATCATATAGTTTATATGTTTTAAATGTCTGCATGATTTACTTACTGAGTCATTATGACTCACATTCACTTTCGTTGTTAGTTTTGCAGGTTAGTAGCAGTTTGTAAAACTTGCAACAGTTTGGTGAAGACTTTGAAGACAGTGGATCACCCGAACTGCAGTCAAGAGAGTCCTGGGCCGAGTATGGGTCCTCACGGCCCTTGTGTTATTCTTACAGTTACATTTCATGTGTAAAGGTTGTAATAGGAGTAGTTTATTTTCGAGTTTTGGCCGGAGGCCAAGTTTTATGTTTTGTTAATTGAGTTCAGACCTGAGGCCTTATTGAGTAGTGCATTGAGGTTGAGTTTCCGGCCTGAGGCCGAGTTTGTTGTATTCTTGTTGTGTATGGATGCTGGCTATAGGCCAGGTTGCATGATGTTACGAATACATCATGGTGAAATTTCGTTAGATTCATAGGCTTATGGAGATGGGTTTAGCCTGTCTCTTGCCGGTAGCATCCTGGCCTAGGCGGGATGTTACAAAGTTGGTATCAGAGCATGGTTTAAGAGTCAGAGTCAGTAGTATAGTCCAGAAGTCAGTGACTGCAATTGTGGGGATCCAGCTGTCGAAGATTGTCTTCAGTTTGGTGAAGACCACGTAGGTCTTTGTATGTATTTTATGTGCTTATTTGATGTGATATGATTGCATTTTTCAGTGTTTTGCTTGTTTGAATTTGAGTCCATGGGCGACTCATTTGTTATGAATAGATTAGCTACCTATGTATAGGAAGATATTGGATTAAGTTAGTACTTTACGGCCTTTTGCAGCAGAGAATCAGCAAGGATATGATAGTATCAGTATAGGGCCCTTGTGAGGCCAGAGGATTCGAGGTAAGAACCAGTGAAGTACAATCAAAGATAAGAGCCAGATCAGTATAGCCAGAGATGAGAATTAGACCAGTATAGTTAGTTTAAAGCCGTGGATAAGCCGTTAAGGATCTTAGCTTATAGATAGAGATTAGTTAACAGTTGAGATAGATAAGCGATATCAGTGGAGTTAGAGTAAGATAGTTTCCGCCCATGAGACCGGGTTGGATTCATTAGTTGTAAGGACGGAGAAATTTCGATGACGAAATTTTTATAAGGAGGGGTGAATGAAACATCCCAGATTTTCGGGACGGTTCTGGAAGATTTCAGGACTGATGTCATAGTCTCAGATCATGATGATAATGAATGATAAGAGTTCAATCGATGTTATATGGGTTAGAATAATAGATTATGAATATTCGTCGCGTCGGAAAACGCGTAGGATCAAAAGTCAGTTATGCAATTTTTGTAAAACGCGTAAAGTTTACAGTTTTGGTCACAGAATTTGCAAACGAACTCCGATCGAGTTGGTTCTTGAACAATTGGACTCCTTTTTCCGAGACGGACAACTTTCGTGTTGAACGTTTTTCGAAAATCGCGTCGGAAAGGCTTCAAAAGTGTTGATTTTCATTTTTGCCCTTAGAAGTGGAGGCATTTTAGTCATTTCAGGATTTGAGATATTTTTTTGTTTTAATATTTTATATTTATTTTTAAGTCAGCAGGCTTTTACCAAAAGAAAAATATATATATATATATATATATATATATATAGTTACTGCTTGCGATACGCGTGGGAGAGTGAGGGCCTGCGCCGGTGCCAGCCAGCCACTGCCGGCCGGTGCACCGACGCAGGGGAACTCGTCCGGCCACCACGCATCCGGCGGTGGTCGGCGACAGTCCATTGAGCATGAATTAGAGTAATAAAGTTTAGATTGTAGTATCAGAGTCGATTCGGGTGTTCTGGGGAAAGTCCGTAGTTAATTGTAGATGTGTAGAAAGTTCCGCAAATAGCGGTTCTGACAGACGTTTTGATTTGTTTTGACAGATCTGACCCGGATCACGGGCATTCGCTTAGCCAGGTAAGTAACTCATGCTTCTAATATTTAAAAGACTTAGCAACATTCGAAATTAGTTAAGTACTAGAATTGTATATGTATATGCATGAAACAAGTATAAGGTTATATATAATGATGAGTGTGAAAAAATGAAGCAAGTGTAACTAGCTATGCTTATAGATAAGAAAAGACGATTGTAAGCAAAGGAATGAGTAAGAAATGAGTTTGAGCATATAGAAGTATAAAGACGCACATGTATGTATAGTTAGATAAGAACACATAAATAAGGTCATAAATATAATTTAATAAGACTTGGGTTTGGGAGATGTAGAAACTACACCCTAGGGAATGGGATTAGAGTTATAAATGAGATAATCAGATATGAACTATAGATATGAAGGAAGTTGTAATTTATGCGTTATTTAAGAACATTAGTAATATGAAGATAGATATGAGTGTATAAAGTGAAAAAAAACCTGAACGAATAGAATATGCATAACATGAGAATACATAAAAGGTTATGATTTGTAATGTCTGAACACAAGTTGATAGTTAGAAAACGGCAAAGAAATTTAAGAATAAAGGTATTGGAACATATATATGTTTCATATTTGATATAGTAGTAGAGTTTCGAATGCATGCTTGTGAATATAAATTTTGCAACCTATTGACTGTGAGTCACTAGCAAGGTAGGTTATAAAGGTAAGCCAAGTTGTGATAGTTTGATGTGTGCATATATATATATATATATAGATAAATGTAGATATGTATGAATGTAAGAAGAATTTAGCATGTTTAGTTTGAACAAGTATTCTGTCGACATTTGAGCATATAATTAGTAAGATTATTATAAAGAGTATCATAACTAGGGTAGAGAGAAGTATGAGAATGCATACATGTATGTTCATGTGTATGTGTGTTTAAGTTTTTATCAAATAAGCAAACAATAACAAAGTTTTCAATAAATTCAAATGTTTTAAAGAAGCATTTCTAAGGCTTTTGAAAAGAATCGCATTTCAGAAAATGTTTTACAGTTTGAGTTGCAGATTTTGATTCCATGGTTTTCGGGGCATGAGTTAAAAACTCACCCCAATATGTAACTTGAGATATAGTTCGGAATTGACAGATACTTTGGATTCGTGATTTGGGATTTGACCCATCCCAGTTGTACAGTTTGGAATTGACGGTTAGACACATGTGCACATGTGGAGGACTGAGGGGACGCTCTCAGATCCTCGAGCAGGACTAGAGGCTACAGGGTCTCGAAATCCTGATTTCAGAGATGCCCAGTTGAGTTATGGTCCTGGGCATCGAGCACACCCAGTTGAGTTATGGCCCTGGGTACAGAGGGACGTCCAGTTGAGTTATGGTCCTGGACGTAGAGTTTTCTTCCGTTTTCAGTTTCCAGATTTTCAGTATATGGTTTTCAGAAACAGTTTTTCAGATTTCGATGTTCAGTTTTCAGAGATGCCGCAGTTGAGTTATGGTCCTGGGCATCAAGTATTTTCAGTTTTTAGTTTTCAGATCTTCAGTGTAAGGTTATCAGACTTAAGAACTCAGACTTTAAATAAGAGTTTTCATAAAACCTTCAGATTTTCAGTATTCTGATTTCAGAAATCAAGTTTAGTCAAGAGTTTTCGGGACTCGTGATTTAAAGACAGATTCCAAAAAGATGAAGTTTTCAGAAATAAGTTTTCTTATAAAAAGAGTGATTTGTAATTTCTGCATATAAATCATGCATCCTAGTGAGTCATTTGATATATATATTTGATGAACATGCTTTTTGGCATTAGTATTCTTCGCATATAAGTTCGTTAGAAAAGATTTTAAGGTAACAGTTCATAGAAGCATGACATGATTTCATCAAAAGATATGTATGGTTGATATTGAAGTGTGACATGTCTATATAGAAGTAACATTTTTGTAAGATCCTAATGCGTGATAGAATGATCTTATTTAAAGGTATATACATATATTAATGATGATTGTGAGTTGTATGTTTTCTTAAAAGAGCATATCGAATCGATGTTAGTTCATAAGGAAATGGTAAATACACACGTAGTCATGATTTGTAGTAGTGGATCAGGTAATTAACAGAAGTAAAATTTTTAACAGTCCGATTTGATGATATTTCAATGAAATAAAATAGAGATAAGTTTAATCGATAACTAAATTGGTGTAACAACAGAATAAGTAGGCAAGTAGAAGATATCTGAGTGATGAGTTATAAGAACTGTAGTAACCAGAAGCTAGTTGTTTGTGCGTGCTCGGGTCAAAAGAACAGTAACTAGTAATATGATAATTAAATTGGATTAGATCATATCGTTTATCTGTTTGTAAATGTCTGTATGATTTACTTACTGAGTCATTATGACTTACATTCACTTTCGTTGTTAGTTTTGCAGGTTAGTAGTAGTTTGTATAACTTGCAACAGTTTGGTGAAGACTTTGGAGACAGTGGATCACCGAAACTGCAGTCAAGAGAGTCCTGGGCCGAGTATGGGTCCTCTCGGCCCTTGTGTTATTCTTGCAGTTACATTTCATGTGTAAAGGTTGTAATAGTATAGTTTATTTTCGAGTTTTGGCCGGAGGCCAAGTTTTATGTTTTGTTCATTGAGTTCAGGCCTGAGGCCTTGTTGAGTAGTGCATTGAGGTTGAGTTTCCGGCCTGAGGCTGAGTTTGTTGTATTCTTGTTGTGTATGAATTCTGGCTATAGGACAGGTCTCATGATGTTACGAATACATCATGCCGAAATTTCGTTAGATTCAGAGGCTTATGGAGATGGGTTTAGCCTGTCTTCTGCCGGTAGCATCCTGGCCTAGGCGGGATGTTACAAAGTTGGTATCAGAGCATGGTTTAAGAGTCAGAGTCAGTAGTATAGTCCAGAAGTCAGTGACTGCAATTGTGGGGATCCAGCTATCGGAGATTGTCTTCAGTTTGGTGAAGACCACGTAGGTCTTTGTATGTATTTTATGTGATTATTTGATGTGATATGATTGCATTGTTCAGTGTTTTGCTTGTTTGAATTCGAGTCCATGGATGAATCATTTGTTATGAATAGATTAACTACCTTTGTATAGGAAGATATTGGATTAAGTTAGTACTTTGCGGCCTTTTGCAGCAGAGAATCAACAAGGATATGATAGTATCAGTATAGGGCCCTTGTGAGGCCAGAGGATTCGAGGTAAGAACCAGTGCAGTACAATCAAAGATAAGAGCCAGATCAGTATAGCCAGAGATGAGTATTAGACCAGTATAGTTAGTTTAAAGCCGTGGATAAGCCGTTAAGGATCTTAGCTTATAGATAGAGATTAGTTAACAGTTAAGATAGAGAAGTGATATCAGTGGAGTTAGAGTAAGATAGTTTCCGCGCATGAGACCGGGTTGGATTCAGTAGTTGTAAGGGCGGAGAAATTTCGTGGACGAAATTTTTATAAGGAGGGGTGAATGTAACATCCCAGATTTTCGGGACGGTTCTGGAAGATTTTCGGACTGATGTCATAGTCTCAGATCATGATGATAATGAATAATAAGAGTTCAATCGATGTTATATGGTTAGAATAATAGATTATGAATATTCATCGCGTCGGAAAACGCGTAGGATCAAAAGTCAGTTACGCAATTTTCGTAAAACGCGTAAAGTTTACATTTTTTGTCACAGAATTTACAAACGAACTCCGATCGAGTTGGTTCTTGAACCATTGGACTCCTTTTTCCGAGACGGGCAACTTTCGTGTTGAACGTTTTTCGAAAATCGCGTCGGAAGGGCTTCAAAATTGTTGATTTCCGTTTTTGCCCTTAGAAGTGGGGGCATTTTAGACTTTTCAGGATTTGAGATATTTTTTTGTTTTAATATTTTATATTTATTTTTAAGTCAGCAGGCTTTTACCAAAAAGAAAAATATATATATATATATATATATATATATATATATATATATATATATATATTATATATATATATATAGTTACTGCTTGCGATACGCGTGGGAGAGTGAGGGCCTGCGCCGGTGCCAGCCAGCCACTGCCGGCCGGTGCACCGACGCAGGGGAACTCGTCCGGCCACCACGCATCCGGCGGTGGTCGGCGACAGTCCATTGAGCATGAATTAGAGTAATAAAGTTTAGATTGTAGTATCAGAGTCGATTCGGGTGTTCTGGGGAAAGTCCGTAGTTAATTGTAGATGTGTAGAAAGTTCCGCAAATAGCGGTTCTGACAGACGTTTTGATTTGTTTTGACAGATCTGACCCGGATCACGGGCATTCGCTTAGCCAGGTAAGTAACTCATGCTTCTAATATTTAAAAGACTTAGCAACATTCGAAATTAGTTAAGTACTAGAATTGTATATGTATATGCATGAAACAAGTATAAGGTTATATATAATGATGAGTGTGAAAAAATGAAGCAAGTGTAACTAGCTATGCTTATAGATAAGAAAAGACGATTGTAAGCAAAGGAATGAGTAAGAAATGAGTTTGAGCATATAGAAGTATAAAGACGCACATGTATGTATAGTTAGATAAGAACACATAAATAAGGTCATAAATATAATTTAATAAGACTTGGGTTTGGGAGATGTAGAAACTACACCCTAGGGAATGGGATTAGAGTTATAAATGAGATAATCAGATATGAACTATAGATATGAAGGAAGTTGTAATTTATGCGTTATTTAAGAACATTAGTAATATGAAGATAGATATGAGTGTATAAAGTGAAAAAAAACCTGAACGAATAGAATATGCATAACATGAGAATACATAAAAGGTTATGATTTGTAATGTCTGAACACAAGTTGATAGTTAGAAAACGGCAAAGAAATTTAAGAATAAAGGTATTGGAACATATATATGTTTCATATTTGATATAGTAGTAGAGTTTCGAATGCATGCTTGTGAATATAAATTTTGCAACCTATTGACTGTGAGTCACTAGCAAGGTAGGTTATAAAGGTAAGCCAAGTTGTGATAGTTTGATGTGTGCATATATATATATATATATATATAGATAAATGTAGATATGTATGAATGTAAGAAGAATTTAGCATGTTTAGTTTGAACAAGTATTCTGTCGACATTTGAGCATATAATTAGTAAGATTATTATAAAGAGTATCATAACTAGGGTAGAGAGAAGTATGAGAATGCATACATGTATGTTCATGTGTATGTGTGTTTAAGTTTTTATCAAATAAGCAAACAATAACAAAGTTTTCAATAAATTCAAATGTTTTAAAGAAGATTTCTAAGGCTTTTGAAAAGAATCGCATTTCAGAAAATGTTTTACAGTTTGAGTTGCAGATTTTGATTCCATGGTTTTCGGGGCATGAGTTAAAAACTCACCCCAATATGTAACTTGAGATATAGTTCGGAATTGACAGATACTTTGGATTCGTGATTTGGGATTTGACCCATCCCAGTTGTACAGTTTGGAATTGACGGTTAGACACATGTGCACATGTGGAGGACTGAGGGGACGCTCTCAGATCCTCGAGCAGGACTAGAGGCTACAGGGTCTCGAAATCCTGATTTCAGAGATGCCCAGTTGAGTTATGGTCCTGGGCATCGAGCACACCCAGTTGAGTTATGGTCCTGGGTACAGAGGGACGTCCAGTTGAGTTATGGTCCTGGACGTAGAGTTTTCTTCCGTTTTCAGTTTCCAGATTTTCAGTATATGGTTTTCAGAAACAGTTTTTCAGATTTCGATGTTCAGTTTTCAGAGATGCCGCAGTTGAGTTATGGTCCTGGGCATCAAGTATTTTCAGTTTTTAGTTTTCAGATCTTCAGTGTAAGGTTATCAGACTTAAGAACTCAGACTTTAAATAAGAGTTTTCATAAAACCTTCAGATTTTCAGTATTCTGATTTCAGAAATCAAGTTTAGTCAAGAGTTTTCGGGACTCGTGATTTAAAGACAGATTCCAAAAAGATGAAGTTTTCAGAAATAAGTTTTCTTATAAAAAGAGTGATTTGTAATTTCTGCATATAAATCATGCATCCTAGTGAGTCATTTGATATATATATTTGATGAACATGCTTTTTGGCATTAGTATTCTTCGCATATAAGTTCGTTAGAAAAGATTTTAAGGTAACAGTTCATAGAAGCATGACATGATTTCATCAAAAGATATGTATGGTTGATATTGAAGTGTGACATGTCTATATAGAAGTAACATTTTTGTAAGATCCTAATGCGTGATAGAATGATCTTATTTAAAGGTATATACATATATTAATGATGATTGTGAGTTGTATGTTTTCTTAAAAGAGCATATCGAATCGATGTTAGTTCATAAGGAAATGGTAAATACACACGTAGTCATGATTTGTAGTAGTGGATCAGGTAATTAACAGAAGTAAAATTTTTAACAGTCCGATTTGATGATATTTCAATGAAATAAAATAGAGATAAGTTTAATCGATAACTAAATTGGTGTAACAACAGAATAAGTAGGCAAGTAGAAGATATCTGAGTGATGAGTTATAAGAACTGTAGTAACCAGAAGCTAGTTGTTTGTGCGTGCTCGGGTCAAAAGAACAGTAACTAGTAATATGATAATTAAATTGGATTAGATCATATCGTTTATCTGTTTGTAAATGTCTGTATGATTTACTTACTGAGTCATTATGACTTACATTCACTTTCGTTGTTAGTTTTGCAGGTTAGTAGTAGTTTGTATAACTTGCAACAGTTTGGTGAAGACTTTGGAGACAGTGGATCACCGAAACTGCAGTCAAGAGAGTCCTGGGCCGAGTATGGGTCCTCTCGGCCCTTGTGTTATTCTTGCAGTTACATTTCATGTGTAAAGGTTGTAATAGTATAGTTTATTTTCGAGTTTTGGCCGGAGGCCAAGTTTTATGTTTTGTTCATTGAGTTCAGGCCTGAGGCCTTGTTGAGTAGTGCATTGAGGTTGAGTTTCCGGCCTGAGGCTGAGTTTGTTGTATTCTTGTTGTGTATGAATTCTGGCTATAGGACAGGTCTCATGATGTTACGAATACATCATGCCGAAATTTCGTTAGATTAGAGGCTTATGGAGATGGGTTTAGCCTGTCTTCTGCCGGTAGCATCCTGGCCTAGGCGGGATGTTACAAAGTTGGTATCAGAGCATGGTTTAAGAGTCAGAGTCAGTAGTATAGTCCAGAAGTCAGTGACTGCAATTGTGGGGATCCAGCTATCGGAGATTGTCTTCAGTTTGGTGAAGACCACGTAGGTCTTTGTATGTATTTTATGTGATTATTTGATGTGATATGATTGCATTGTTCAGTGTTTTGCTTGTTTGAATTCGAGTCCATGGATGAATCATTTGTTATGAATAGATTAACTACCTTTGTATAGGAAGATATTGGATTAAGTTAGTACTTTGCGGCCTTTTGCAGCAGAGAATCAACAAGGATATGATAGTATCAGTATAGGGCCCTTGTGAGGCCAGAGGATTCGAGGTAAGAACCAGTGCAGTACAATCAAAGATAAGAGCCAGATCAGTATAGCCAGAGATGAGTATTAGACCAGTATAGTTAGTTTAAAGCCGTGGATAAGCCGTTAAGGATCTTAGCTTATAGATAGAGATTAGTTAACAGTTAAGATAGAGAAGTGATATCAGTGGAGTTAGAGTAAGATAGTTTCCGCGCATGAGACCGGGTTGGATTCAGTAGTTGTAAGGGCGGAGAAATTTCGTGGACGAAATTTTTATAAGGAGGGGTGAATGTAACATCCCAGATTTTCGGGACGGTTCTGGAAGATTTTCGGACTGATGTCATAGTCTCAGATCATGATGATAATGAATAATAAGAGTTCAATCGATGTTATATGGTTAGAATAATAGATTATGAATATTCATCGCGTCGGAAAACGCGTAGGATCAAAAGTCAGTTACGCAATTTTCGTAAAACGCGTAAAGTTTACATTTTTTGTCACAGAATTTACAAACGAACTCCGATCGAGTTGGTTCTTGAACCATTGGACTCCTTTTTCCGAGACGGGCAACTTTCGTGTTGAACGTTTTTCGAAAATCGCGTCGGAAGGGCTTCAAAATTGTTGATTTCCGTTTTTGCCCTTAGAAGTGGGGGCATTTTAGACTTTTCAGGATTTGAGATATTTTTTTGTTTTAATATTTTATATTTATTTTTAAGTCAGCAGGCTTTTACCAAAAAGAAAAAAATATATATAGTTACTGCTTGCGATACGCGTGGGAGAGAGAGGGCCTGCGCCGGCGCCAGCCGGCCACTGCCGGCCGGCGCACCGGTGCAGGGGGACTCGTCCGGCACCACGCATCCGGCGGTGGCCGGCGACAGTCCATTGTGTTGCCGGAACGGCGAGAAATATGGGAGAGAAGGGCGCGAGTTTGAGTGTGTCGATCCCGGCTCATCGGGCCGTTTCACGAGCCGTGCCACCTGCCAAATCGAAGCTCTCGACGAGCACTACAAGTGTGCGGAGATGGATTTACTGATCAGCAGCCGGAAGCACGTAAATCGAGGAGGAAAGAGGCACGTGTACTGTAGCACCCATGTGAACAGTAGCTCCGATCGGAATTCTGATCACACCAGCGCGTTCGTATGGCCGAGGGGTGTCCGAATATGGCCTCAGAATTTTGGTATGACTTTCCGTTCAAAATTTGTCATTTTCAAGTGTTTCGATTTATATTCGAAATTTTCTGATAGTTCCGTAGTTTAGCAAATTAGCATGAAATGAATTGGATTTGTCTTAATATGTTAAAACGATTAATGTGGTAAAATCCGGGGTGAATCGGACGAGATATGATCGATCCGGTTGGATTAGCGAGATTCCGGTAATTCGGCGTTTCTCGTGCGATTGAAAGTAGATGGTCGTAAATATAGTTATGATGTAAATATGGCATTGCGAGGGTAATTAGGTAATTTTGGGTTAGGTCGGAGGGTTCGAGATCCTCCCGTAGCGTTTGCGGAAACCTTTCCACAAGTTTTACCGCAAACGCGTAAAATGAGAATCTGAGGTATCTAGCTATTTCAGAATAGCAAGTGAGCATGAATTAGAGTAATAAAGTTTAGATTGTAGTATCAGAGTCGATTCGGGTGTTCCGGGGAAAGTCCGTAGTTAATTGTAGATGTGTAGAAAGTTCCGCAAATAGCGGTTCTGACAGACGTTTTGATTTGTTTTGACAGATCGGACCCGGATCGCGGGCATTCGCTTAGCCAGGTAAGTAACTCATGCTTCTAATATTTAAAAGACTTAGCAACATTCGGAATTAGTTAAGTACTAGAATTGTATATGTATATGCATGAAACAAGTATAAGGTTATATATAATGATGAGTGTGAAAGAATGAAGCAAGTGTAACTAGCTATGCTTATAGATAAGAAAAGACGATTGTAAGCAAAGGAATGAGTAAGAAATGAGTTTGAGCATATAGAAGTATAGAGACGCACATGTATGTATAGTTAGATAAGAACACATAAATAAGGTCATAAATATATATGTTTCATATTTGATATAGTAGTAGAGTTTCGAATGCATGCTTGTGAATATAAATTTTGCAACCTATTGACTGTGAGCCACTAGCAAGGTAAGTTATAAAGGTAAGCCAAGCTGTGATAGTTTGATGTGTGCATATATATATATGTATAGATAAATGTAGATATGTATGAATGTAAGAGGAATTTAGCATGTTTAGTTTGAACAAGTATTCTGTCGACATTTGAGCATATAATTAGTAAGATTATTATAAATAGTATCATAACTAGGGTAGAGAGAAGTATGAGAATGCATACATGTATGTTCATGTGTGTGTGTGTTTAAGTTTTTATCAAATAAGCAAACAATAACAATGTTTTCAATAAATTCAAATGTTTTAAAGAAGGATTTCTAATGCTTTTGAAAAGAATCGCATTTCAGAAAATGTTTTACAGTTTGAGTTGCTGATTTTGATTTCATGGTTTTCGGGGCATGAGGTAAAAACTCACCCCAGTATGTAACTTGAGATATAGTTCGGAATTGACGGATACTTTGGATTCGGGATTTGGGATTTGACCCATCCCAGTTGTACAGTTTGGAATTGACGGTTAGACACATGTGCACATGTGGAGGACTGAGGGGACGCTCTCAGATCCTCGAGCAGGACTAGAGGCTACAGGGTCTCGAAATCCTGATTTCAGAGATGCCCAGTTGAGTTATGGTCCTGGGCATCGAGCACACCCAGTTGAGTTATGGTCCTGGGTGCAGAGAGACGTCCAGTTTAGTTATGGTCCTGGACGTATAGTTTTCTTCAGTTTTTAGTTTTCAGATTTTCAGTATATGGTTTTCAGAAATAGTTTTTCAGATTTCGATGTTCAGTTTTCAGAGATGCCGCAGTTGAGTTATGGTACTGGGCATCAAGTATTTTCAGTTTTTAGTTTTTAGATCTTCAGTGTAAGGTTATCAGACTTCAGAACTCAGACTTTAAATAAGAGTTTTCATAAAACCTTCAGATTTTCAGTATTCAGATTTCAGAAATCAAGTTTAGTAAAGAGTTTTCGGGACTAGTGATTTAAAGACAGATTCCAAAAAGATGAAGTTTTCAGAAATAAGTTTTCTTATAAAAAGAGTGATTTGTAATTTCTGCATATAAATCATGCATCCTAGTGAGTCATTTGATATATATATTTGATGAACATGCATTATGGCATTAGTATTCTTCGCATATAAGTTCGTTAGAAAATATTTTAAGGTAACAGTTCATAGAAGCATGACATGATTTCATCAAAAGATATGTATGGTTGATATTGAAGTGTGACATGTCTATATAGAAGTAACATTTTCGTAATATCCTAATGCATGATAGAATGATCTTATATATATATATATATATATATATATATATATTAATGATGATTGTGAGTTGTATGTTTTCTTAAAAGAGCATATCGAATTGATGTTAGTTCATAAGGAAATGGTAAATACACATGTAGTCATGATTTGTAGTAGTGGATCAGGTAATTAACAGAAGTAAAATTTTTAACAGTCCGATTTGATGATATTTCAATGAAATAAAATAGAGATAAGTTTGATCGATAACCAAATTGGTGTAACAATAGAATAAGTAGGCAAGTATAAGATATCTGAGTGATGAGTTATAAGAACTGTAGTAACCAGAAGCTAGTTGTTTGTGCGTGCTCAGGTCAAAAGAACAGTAACTAGTAATATGATAATTAAATTGGATTAGATTATATAGTTTATCTGTTTGTAAATGTCTGCATGATTTACTTACTGAGTCATTATGACTCACATTCACTTTCGTTGTTAGTTTTGCAGGTTAGTAGCAGTTTGTATAACTTGCAACAGTTTGGTGAAGACTTTGAAGACAGTGGATCACCCGAACTGCAGTCAAGAGAGTCATGGGTCGAGTATGGGTCCTCACGGCCCTTGTGTTATTCTTGCAGTTACATTTCATGTGTATAGGTTGTAATAGTATAGTTTATTTACGAGTTCTGGCCGGAGGCCAAGTTTTATGTTTTGTTCATTGAGTTCAGGCCGAGGCCTTGTTGAGTAGTGCATTGAGGTTGAGTTTCCGGCCTGAGGCCGAGTTTATTGTATTCTTGTTGTGTATGGATGCTGGCTATAAGCCAGGTTGCATGATGTTACGAATACATCATGCCGAAATTTCGTTAGATTCAGAGGCTTATGGAGATGGGTTTAGCTTGTCTCCTGCCGGTAGCATCCTGGCCTAAGCGGGATGTTACAAAAGATCTTTGAACAATTCAAAGACTTGTTATGAATTTTAAAGATCAAATTTTCTAAGAGCTTTAGATTGAATATATTTGAACAAGTCAAAATGTTCAATCTACGTTTCATCAGAATAGATTGAAAGTTCTTGATCATTTCAAGACGTTCAATATGTGTTCTTTTAAAAACACGTAACTAAGTTATGACAATCCATAAACTAAGTTACATACTAAAGAAAACTACCTTAAGTAATTACAATTCATTAAACTACATACATCAAATGTATCAGTTAAATAAATTTGGTGGTCCAATGACAAATCATTGGTTAAACGAGATTTTAATCACCTTCCCGAATACAATATTCATTAAATGGATAAGGATATATGGTGTGATGTCGTATCAAATCATCTTTTACCATATGGAATAAGTATTTAATGCTTAAGTGATTAAACTCATAAAGCACCGTTCTAAATTATTTATTTTACCGAATAATTTTTCTTAATGTTTATCTCTACGTCAATGACACCACTAGTTATTTTCAAAATATATAACAATTGTTTATAAAGAACAAGTAACTATCCAATAGTCGTGATTTTCGATATCAAATATCAAAAAAATCATTAACTAATATTTTTAAATAACTAGATGAGAGATCTGGTATCCAACACCTATAGTTGTAGTATTTTTAAAAATCAATATTTTTATATACACGACTATACGCATCTCATTTCTTTAGCTTTACTATTTACATTCAACTATTCACAACAATTGCAAATAATTGATTAGCAAATTGTGTCAGACACTTTTCCTCTAAAGGTTATTAAAGTTAAAAAACGTCATTACTAGATAAACAAATACCTAATGGGACTTTCTTAATGCCAGTCAAGAATCTCGAGACATGAACTAATTCAAGTCAATTCTTACTGTATAAGAAATTATTCTCTTAAAGTATTATATCCTAAAAGGGATATTTATCTAGATTATTTTTCAAGACTTAGAAACTAAGTCATTTACCATCTTGATTTTTCAAGAAAATCGGAACAAAAGTTCGTGATGGTTTAGACTAATCTAATAATATCCTTGTCTAGTAGTATCTAGAACCTATTATAGAATAACTGCAACCAAGAGTCAAGTCAGATAACATATCAAAATATGGGTGCAGTAATTAAAAGTTCAATTCTATATAAACAATAGAATAAGGAAACGAACAAGCGGTAATTTCCATGATAATACACGCTGCGTAAGTTATGGAATATTTTAAACTTAGCAGTGCCTCTCACTATTTTATGTAATACTGTAATCCCCAACGGAGAAACGAGAATTCAATAATTAAATCGAATTCTATAATGGGAAATGGACCCCATGAATATATTTTGACTCACAGCAGAGGCACGGTCTCGCCTACGTATATTCACGGGTAGACAACTCAGTGTCAATCACTCACTAGTGACTCCGAGGTTCCGGTCCTGGCCGTTTCTCGTTGTCACTGCTAAGGCAGGCCCACAAGGAGACGTACCAAGGTTAAACTCGTAGGCCCACAAGGAGACGTACCAAGGTTAAACTCAAGTTACTTGCGTAACCCTGACAGCTAGGGCACGTTCAGGATTCCGCTTTCGCTTGAATTTATCTAATATCTAATATACATCCGGCATAAATAAATATCTATCGGCTACACCCTCATAGCAGAGGCACGGTCTCGGATGTTGTCACAGAAAAATATTTATAAACTGTATTGATAAGACGGACTAAGAAACAAGTATTCCAAATACCAGTTACTTTAAAAACTTATTAAGCGGGGATATTCAATAAAGCGTCATACACTTTTAATCAAATTAAATGAAAGCATGCATTTATCAAGTAATGAAAAGAACAAACATTAGATTTAAAGGGCTAATCATATCAGGGGGCCTAGGATCAGACTCGCTCTGATACCATTTTGAAATGGATCTTAATCTATTCGGGTCGGTTGCAACGGAAACACCGGTCAAGGGCTGAAATCGTACTTCAAAAAACTTTTCCGAAATACCAAGTAAATTATTCAATATCTAATATGAATAATCTATTCATATTTCACCTCAACCCAAAAAAATTACTCACATACATGATCCGATCAGATGCAGTAATGATCCGACCACAAAAGGCCCTTGGTCCGACCACATGAAGTCATGGTCCGACCACATGAGGTCATGATCCGACCACATGAAGTCATGCCGACCATATGGGGTCATGATCCGACCACATTAGGTCCGACCAAACCAGGGCCGACCAGATGAAGTCCGACCAGAACATGTCCGACCAGACTAGATCCGACCAGACCAGGTCCGACCAGACAATGTCCGACCAGACTAGATCCAACCAGACCAGGTCCGACCAGACAAGGGCCGACCAGATGAGGTCCGACCAGATCAGAGTCAACCAGACGAGTATTTTACATGCATCATATACACATCCAAATACACAACTAAAGTGAAAAGCCCAAAGGTGGTAGAAGGTCAAAAACTTAAAACCAACACTGTAGTTCATTCTTTGCTTCACCAAACAAGCCTCACCACTTTGAAATAACTCTAGAACAATTCTAGGTCACCAAGGAGTGGCTCAACAACTCTAGAATGGCAACTTGATTTCCAAAGAATCAAAAGTAAAGCTTTGAAACCATTTCAAGCTTACTTACATGAACCAATCTTTCATAAAAGTTTAGAGGAACTTTAAGAGGCCAAAAGTTTTGTGTTCAACATCTCCAAAATCAGTTTAAAGTGAGTATTATTTCCGCTTTTCTCCTTTGAGTATTCACATTATTTCATTGCTTAAATTGATCATGGGACACTTTAGAATCCTAGCAATTGTATCATGAAGCCTATTTGAGCATGAAATATGATTAGGGTTTATATACTAAAATTTGGGTAAATTTGATTTGAGCATGTTTTAATCAAATTGTTTGTTTGAGTATGCTTGAATGTTGATAACTTGGAGTTATGCATGATCAATTTGAAGAAAAATTAACTGAAATTAATTTTCTCCATTTTTTGTGCCTTGGCCGAATGTATATGTTCCCCAAAGTCATGATATTTTTTTATTTTTTGATCATTAGATGAGTCTAAAGACATGGATATATTGATTTGAGATTCAATAGGATTGAAATCGGAATCGGATATAAAATCCCTAAAAATAGATTATTTTTGTTTCAATAATATTAGACATATATTGATGATGAATAAGCATGATTAATTGATTAGATTATTATTTTGGAAATGTTAATTTAAATAGTTAATCATGGTTAAACACTTTGATTTATTAAATTGTGAATTTTGGAAAATTAAAATTTAATAAATTGGGTTTAATTTGGAATTGGGCTGAAAATGTTGTATTTGGGCCTAATGGACTTGGTTGGCCCAAGTTGGTTTAGGACAATTAGATTGGATCCAAATTGGGCCTAAACCATTCCATTAAGCCCAAATATAACAAATGAGCCTTTTATGTTTAAATGGGCCGAAATTGGTTTCTTGGCAAATAGGGTGATTCCTTAATTGGGCTTTGGTATTTGGGTTTGACCCATATTGACCAAAGTCTATGCCTTAAGAAATTAATTGAAAGCCCATTGGACTTTAATTAAATGACATTGGATGTTAATTGGGCTTTGAGACCCATTTAGATTAGATTTGGAAATTAAGTCGTAGAGGCGCATTTAAAAGTGTAATTATTTAATTTGGAATTAAATATAGAATTAATATTGAATATAAATTAAATTAGATTTAAATTGTAGTTCGATATAATTCAAGAATTCATACTTTGAGTACTTATTCTTAAACGAGTTGGACTTGCGCAAATCAAATCGTTGTTTGAACATTGGATGATCACTTTATTCAAAGATTAATTAATTGGATTAGATTGATTGAATAACATGCTTTGTGTGAATACATGGATGTGTTGAATGAATAATATATATTGGATGGATATTAGAAGGGAAAGGGCAATTTTGGAAATTTTTGTAAATTTAGAATTTATTAAATTGGACCTACGTGTCCAGCCTTATCTCTCGATTCTTTGTAATTCTATTCTCACCTAATTCCCCTAAATGTTAATGAGGTTCTTTAATTGTATTATATAATTGGGTAGAAGTCAGAATAGTGCTAGCCGGTGAGAGGAAAGTGAGTGATTTGTTCTAGGAACAATCTGTGAGATATCCATCCTCATATCATTATTAATTTATTTTGGCGCCTTATTATGCTTTTAGAATGCATGGTTTAAGGGTGTATGTGAGACCTAACAGAGATAATAAATTGGGTGCCAATTTACGCGAAAAACCCTCAATAAATATTAATCGTTTTCCTTCCATTGAGTGATTCATTCTCAAGATCCAAGATTGGCACTAGTTTGTTGGCCAAAGTCAATACCTTTATCCATCGCAGATGTGTTTGAATCATGAAGGCTTTGTTCCATATCGTATGTCTTGTCCAAGTTGTGATTTGTTGGTCAAAGTCAAGATCACTTCTTGTCCATCGACATCGATTACGAAGATTTACAAAGTCAATGGGTTCCGCTTAACTGGAATCATTAAGCTTGTTGTGCCAAAACCAAGACTTAGTTGATTCAGAGGAAAAAGGTTAGGAAAATATATTGGATATATTGGCATATATATTGTGTATATATTTCGGATTTGGAGGTCCACCTACCGGATCTAGGAATTAGATGAGATCCAATTGATCTTAGATATCTACCTAGTTAAATATCATACAGCTTGTTGGCCAAAGTCAAGGTTGTGAGTTATTTAACGGGATCCTAACCCACTAGGAAACTAGGTTTCCCGAGTACTCGATAGAAGGTTAGAGGCTCGTCGAAAAATAGTGGGAGGCTAGTATTGAATTTGCAATTTCGTTCAAATACTTAACTTTACGCGCTTTCAAATTATTTCGTCAATTATATTTATTAGTTGGACTAATATTTTATTATTTTTCTTGTAATAGTTAGACTGTACACATATATCGTTAATTGAATAGTTTGACTATTACAATTAAGATGACAGGAAAGTTAAGCATTAGAGATATTATTATGGGCAATAATGCCTTTAATGACACAAACTTTCAAGACTGGGATATGAATCTCAGGATTGTTTTGGGATCCGAGAAGTTGCTCTACACTATTGAGAGACCTCTTGGCCTTAAGCCCCGACCTGATCAGTTGCTTGAGATAAAGCTTTGGACGACCCATAGCGATGACAACTCGACTGCTCAATCGATAATGTTTGCTGCTATGACTCCGTAATTTCGTCGTCAGAACAAGGGATTGGATCCCTAGGAGATGATGGTGAAGTTGCATGATTTTCACTGATATAATCTTAGATCGTAAAGATATGAGTTGCAGAAGAAGCTCTTCCGCTCTCACATGTCAGAGGGTACGTCTGTTGAGCACCATGTGTCACAGATGATTGCTGACATTGAGCAGCTAGGACAGATGGTCATTGTCTTCGAGGCTGAGACTTCAGTAGATTTGATCTTACAGTCTCTCCCTGACACTTTGAGGGGGTTCATCATGAAGTACAATATGATGAACTAAGAACAAACTCTTGGAAATTTGATGTCCACACTGTCTGAAGTAGAAAAATAGCTCCTAAAGGGCAATAAGCGCGACGCATACTTTGCTTCAACATATCAGACTCCGAGGGCTTGGCCCAAGGCAACTGGAGGTGTAAAATAGAAGAAGAAGAAAGGCAAGGCCAAATCGTCAAAACCTTCTGGGAAGGGTAATGACAAATCCCAAGATGTATGTCTGCAGTACGGCAAGCAGGGTCACTGGAAGCGTGACTGCCGCGAGTACAAGGCACACATGAAGGAAATCAAAGCGGGCAAGGCACCGGCTTCAGGTATGTTTGTCATAGAAATAAACATGTCTACTGCTAGTTTTAAAAATTGGATTTTTGATTCTGGTTGTGGTACTCATATATGTACTGATGTGCATGATCTGCAGATTAGCAGGAGACTGGCCTCAGGAGAGATTGATCTCCACGTTGGAAATGGGACACGAGTCACCGTTTTGGCCGTTGGCACTTTTGTTTTGGAACTGCCCTCGGGGCATGTACTTAAACTTGCAGACTGTTATTATGTACCTAGTTTGACTAGGAATATTATTTCTGTATCTATGTTAGCCCAATGTGGGTATACTTTTGTATTTAGAAACACTGAGTGTTTTATGTATAAAAATGATATGGAGATTTGCACTACTGATGTAAATAATGGTTTTTATATTTTGAATATAAATCAATCTCAAACATATAATGTAACAAACAAAAGGCTTAAAGTAAGTAACAAAGATGAAACTTACATGTGACATTGTCGTCTGGGACATATAAACAAGACACGTATATCCACACTTTCGAAAAGTGGGTACTTGTACGGATTTGATCCAAATTCATATGACGTCTGCGAATCTTGTTTATTAGGCAAAATGCCTAAAACACCTTTTAGTGGAAAGGGTGCACGTGCCACCGAACTGTTAGCCCTTGTTCATAGTGACGTATATGGGCCCATGTCTAGCCAGGCTAGAGGTGGATATGAATACTTCGTAACTTTTATGGATGATGCATCGTATTATGGTTATGTGTATCTTATGAGAAACAAGTCAGAAACCTTTGAGAAATTCAATTAGTTTCGACACGAAGTAGATAAACAGACCGGTAAAAATATTAAGACATTACGGTCGGACCGTGGTGGCGAATAATTAAGCAATGAGTTTCTTGATTACTTGAAAGAAAATGGTATTCTTTCACAGTGGACTCCTCCCGAAACACCGTAATTAAACAATGTGTCCGAACAGAGAAACCGAACTTTGTAAGACATGTTAAGGTCTATGATGAGTCGCATAGAGCTACCTATTTCCTTCTAGGGATATGCATTGAACAGTGCAATACTTATTTTGAATAAGGTTCAGTCAAAGTCTGTTCAACAGACTCCGTATGAAATATGTACAGGAAAGAAACCGGGTTTCTCATTCCTGAAGATTTGGGGTTGCTGGGCATATGTCAAATGTTTGGAAGGTACCAAACTAGAACTCAAATTGGATAAATGCCTATTTATAGGATATCCTAGGGAAACCAAAGGATATTACTTCTATACCCACAAGAGAACAAGTATTTGTTGCTCTACATGCGGTTTTCCTTAAGAAGGAATTCCTAAATGTAGTTGTTAGTGGGAGGAAAGTAGAACTCAATGAAAATCGGAGTGATACTGTTCCTGGCACAGAATCCTTAACGGAACATGAATAGTCCATCAGGGATGAGACTGTACCACAATCTTCAAATACACAAGAACCGCTTAGGTCGGAGAGAGTCAGAAAATAACCTGAGAGGTATAGGTTTCTGATCTCACCTCATGTGATATTAATTTTATTGAAGAAGACAAGCCGACTACATATGAGGAAGCGATACAAGGTATCGACTCCGGTTTATGGCAAGATGCCATGAATTTCAAAATGGATTCCATGTACACCAACCAAGTTTGGACACTGGTTGGTGCACCAGAAGGCGTAAAGCCTATTGGTTGGAAATGGGTCTTCAAGAAGAAGACTGACATGGATGGCAATATATAAATGTACAAAGCTAGGCTTGTAGCGAAAGGGTATCGTCAATGACATGGTGTCGATTACGATGAAACTTTTTCACCCGTTGTCATGATTAAATCCATTTAGATTATGCTTGCTATTGTTGCATATTTCGATTACGAGATATGGCAGATGGATGTCAAAATCGATTTCCTTAACAGAAACCTTTTGAAGGATGTTTATATGCAACAGCCTGACGGTTTTGTCGTACCAAGACTTGCAAACAAGGTTTGTAAGTTAAATCAATCCATTTATGGATTGAAGAAAGTATCACGTTCTTGGAACCAACATTTTGATGAGATCATAAAAGAATATGATTTCGTTCAAAACTAAGATAATCCTTGTGTATATAAGAAGGTTAGTGGGAGTGCACTGACATTCATAGTCCTTTATATTAATGATGTATTGCTTATTGGCAATGACATTCCCATGTTAACGTCGATGAAAGCTTGGCTTTCATTAAAATTCTTCATAAAGGATCTGGGAGAAGCAACCTTTATTCTAGGAATAAAGATCTACTGGGATTGATCTAGAAAGCTGCTTGGACTCTCCCAGAGCACGTATATTGACAAAGTGTTGAAGAGATTCAACATGGATCGGTCCAAGAGGGGACTGTTGGTGTCACTATGTCTAGGACATGTGTCCTAAAACTCAAGATGAGAGAGAAAGCATAAGTCAGATACCATTCACCTCGGCAGTCGGATCGATCATGTATGCCATGATATGTACGCGACTTGATGTCTCGTGTGCTTTGAGCATGTCTAGTCGCTATCAGGCCGATCCAGGTGAAGGTCACTGGATGGCGGTTAAGAATATCCTTAAGTATCTTAGACGAACTAAGAATGCTTTCTTAATCTATGGAGGAGGAGAACCTGAGGTAATTGGGTATACCGATGTAAGTTTCCAAACCGAAAAAGACAACTACAAGTCACAATCCGGGTACATATTTTGTTTGAACAACGGAGCAGTAAGCTGGAAATCTTCCAAGCAAAAGACTGTTGCCGATTCAACAACAGAAGCGGAGTACATTACTGCAGCTGAAGCAGTAAAAGAGGCAGTTTGGATCCGTAAATTCCTAATTGGATTAGGAGTAGTTCCGTTAGCAGCTGAGCCCTTTCCATTGTATTGTGACAATAACGGAGCTATAGCACAGGCTAAGGAACCGCGGTCCCATCAACGGTCCAAGCATGTTCTTTGACGTTTCCATCTAATTCGTGAGATCATACATCGTGGCAATGTGAAGATCGAGAAGGTCGCATCAGATGACAACATTACAGATCCGCTGACGAAAGCTATTCCTCAGCAAAAGTTTAAGCGACATTTACATAGTTCAGGTGTTACATGCTTGAATGACTGGCTATAGGCCAAGTGGGAGATTGTTGGATAATTATGACCCATAGCGTCACTATTTGTAAAAGACATTATGATTTTTGTACAAATTAACTATGTGACAATGGAAATTGCATTTTATCATTTTGTAATTTGATTACTTAAATATATAAATGATAAAAGTCCTTATGATTAGTTCTGGATTATAAGATATGAGACAGTATCAATCCATAACGATTTAGTCATCAAATATCCCTAGTCGTATTATTATCGACCCTGGACATCGATAATACGGAATACACTAGTATTGTACTTGTGCGTGTTATGAAAGCGTAACAACATAGTTCTCATATATTTAAGTATTGGATACTTATGCAAGTGTGATAGGAGGTTGTGTTTACCGATAGTACGGAAACAGCTTCGCTCTGGATAGACCCCTCGGAATCCCATTGATAGTATGACTATGTGTCTATGGGAATCTGCATCATGGTAGGTGTATTTGGTCTTAACCTGAGACTTACATTGCTAGTACTTGCGACAATCAATATGCTTTGGTTTTGGTCGTCCAGGACTTTAACAGGTTCTGTGTACGCATCTTCTGGGTTTATTGAGAATCGTAGTGTATTGGGTGTGATGTCAAAATGGATGTATCACTTCAGTCATATGGAGATGATGATCACACAGGGATATAGAATTGTTACTCTAATTGGTTGCAACCATCGGGATAATATGACAAGGTCATGATTATCCAATTAAATAGACTAGTTGCTTGTGATCCGATATATGCTTTGTATGGGACAGACACTATTCCAGCCCTAGAGACCTTGCATGTGACATCCGATACTAGATCGCAATACGCAATACTACGTATACTACGCCTGACATAGATTATATATTCCTTTAAGAATATTTCTGGAGAATTGGGTAGGCACGGTGCTTTGCTAGAAGCCAACCATGTCTCGTAAATCGGTAAAAATGTAGTACTAAGTACATACGTATTTGGATAGTCCGACGACCGGATTTACTGCCAACATATCCAGGGATCTCATGGGTCGCTTCCCGAAGATTCACCGATGACGTATGATTAGAACATAATTAATCTAGGGTTAATTACGGAGAGATTTTATCTAGGATAAAATACTATTTGAAGAGAGAGAAAGATTAATTTAGAATTAATCGATAAAATAATATATTTGATACATTAAATGAAATTAGATTTCATAACGGAATTAAAATTAGATTTTAATTCCGGTGAACGAATTAATTTAGAATTAATTCGCGAGCGACGTGAATAATAATTTTGTTAGGCATAATTATTTAATTAAATTTGATATAATTATGTCGCAACGGAAATTCTTTAATTCAGAATTAACGAACACGGGCCCGGGATGTGTTGCGGGCCCACTTGGATTTTGAATCAAGTGGAGCCCACATGTCACATCATAAGTCACATCACTTGTCATTCTAATTAACTTTTTGTTGATGGGTTTAGGTGAGTTGTTGAAGACTTGTAAAATACTCCAAGTTGATGGAATGAAAGACAACTACCTAATATTAGATATTCTAGTATATCATTATTTTTTGATTTTTGAAATCAATTACACAAGTCTTTCACTTCCTCTCTCCCCCTTTCATTCAAGCTCAAAACCCATCTCCCTTGGCTTGGCCGAAATCTTCACTTCCAATAAGAAAAATTGTAGCAATTTTTCAAGTGCTAGTACACATCAAAGAATCATATCAAGGTGATAGGGAAACCATTGCCAAGAGCTTGGAATCAACATCAAAGCTTGGAGCATGGATTTCAATTTCAAAGAGGAGCTTGGAGGAACTTTCAAGAGGTCAAAAATTTTGTGTTCAACATCTCCAAAATCCATTAAAAGTGAGTATTATTTCCGCATTTCTCCTTTGAGTATTCACATTATTTCATTGCTTAAATTGATCTTGGGACACTTTAGAAACCCAACAAGACTAGACATAGAGATAATGTTTCTAGTCAAACTAGGTACATTATAACAGTTTCCTAATTTAAGTACATGCCCTAAGGGCAGTTCCAAAACTTAGGTTTCTACAGTTAAAACAGCGACTCTCGTCCCATTTTCGACTCGCAGGTCGATCTCATCTGAAGTCAGTCTTCTGCTAATTAGCAGATCCCACACATCATTACATATGTACATACCACATCCAGAATCAAAATCCAATTTTAAAACTGGTAGTGGATATGTTTATAATAAACATATCTGAAGACGAAGCCTTGCCCCGCCTTCATTTCCTTCACGTCTTCCTTGTCCATACGAAAATCATTTTAGGATAAGTCATTTGTCTTCCCATTAGACTGTGACGATTTTGTCTTTGCCCCTTTTTAGAAGCTCTGGCTCGGCCTTCTTGAGCATAGCCATCAACTCTCCAAGAGTTTTTTCTTGGTTCTTAATGAACCTGCCCCAAATTTCGAGCAGAGACTGTAAGATCAAATCTTGGAAGTCTCGTCATCGTAGGTAGTGCCCAGCTAACCTAGCTATTCGATGTCTGCAGTCATCTGCGACACCTAGTACTCGACAGACGTACCTTCTGAAAAATGCGAGTGAAAGAGTTTCTTTTGCAATTCGTACTTCTAAGATCTAAGGTTAGATCTATGAAGATCCTTTAATTTCAACATCATGGTATAAGGATCTAATCCTTAGTTCTGACGAAGGAATTAAAGAGTCATTACGGCAAGCATAACAGATTGAGCATTAAAGTTATCATCACCATGAGTCTTCCAAATCTCATGCTCCACCATTTGCTCAACTCCGGGCTCAAGCCCGAGATGTCACTCTATCAAGTAACTTCTCGGCTCCCAGGACTATCCTGAGGTTCTATTCCCAATCTGAAAATTGAAGTCGCTTAATGACATTTTCACCCAGGATTATGTTTTAAACGCTAATCTTTCAGTTATCTTCATTCCAACAGACCAACTATCCAATCAACGATTTCGGGTACAATCAAATATAATGATTTCTATAGTCTAACTATATAATCAACTACTATTGGTCGGTTACATTCAAATGTATTAATTACTATAATCGAATTATATAACCAACAATAAATGAAGTAGTTTGAATACAGTCCAACTGTTCAATTAAAATAACAATTGAATATTAGTCCAACTAATATATTTATTAATAATTAATGATGAAAAATGAAATGTAAGCGTATTGGCAAGTATCTAAATGAAATTGCAAATTTAATACTTGCCTCCCACTATTTTTCGGCGAGCCTCTAACCCTCTGTGGAGTACTTGGGAAACCTAGTTTCCTAGTGGGCTAGGATCCCGTTAAATAACACACAACCTTGACTTTGGCCAACAAGTTGTATGAAACTTAAATAGGTATCTCTAAGATTAATTAGATCCCATCCAATTCCTAGATCCAATAGGTGGACCTCCAAGTCTGAAACATATATCCAATATATGCCAATATATCCAATATATTGTCTAACATTTTCCTCTGAATCAACTAAGCCTTGGCTTTGGCTCAACAAGCTTAATGAAACCAGTTAAGCGTGACCCATTGACAGTGGGAAAGTTTCGTAATCGAGGCCGATGAACAAGAAGTGACCTTGACTTTGGGCAACAAATCACAACTTGCCCAAGGCGTACGATATGGAACAAAGCCTTCATTATTCAAACACATCCGCGATGGACAAAGATCTTGACTTTGGCCAACAAACCAATGTCAATCTTGGATCTTGAGAAAAAATCATTCAATTGAAGGAAAAACGCTTAATATAAAATGAGGATTTTTGTCACGATTTGGCAACCAATTTATTATATTTAATTAGGTCTCATCATACACCCTTACGCATGCATTCTAAAATCATAATAAGACGCGATAAAATTAATAATGATATGCGGATGGATATACGATATAAATTATTCTTAGAACAAATCTCTCTATTTCCTCTCTCCTGCTAGCACTATTCATACTTCTACCCAATTACATAATACTTCTAAAGAAGCCTCATTTACATTGAGGGATATTGGTGAGAAGAGAAAAACAATGAGAAAAGGGATAATAGGTTGGACACGCATGTCCAATTTCATAAATTCTAAATTTATTACAATAATTTCCAAAATTTCCATCACCCTTCTAATATCCATCCGATATACATTATTCATACATACATCCAAGTATTCACACATAGCATATTATCAATCAATCTAATCCAATTAACTAATCTTTGATTAATGACCATCCGATGTTCAAACAACGATTTGATTTGCGCGAGTCCAACTCGTTTAAGAATAAATACTCAAAGTACGTATTCTTGAATTATATTGAATTATAATTTTAAATCCAATTTAAATTATATTCAATACTAATTCCTATTTAATTCCAAATTAAATAATTACACTTTTAATAGTGTCTTTTAGATTTGGATTCCAAATCCAATCTTTATGAGTCTTAAGGGCCCAATTAGTATCCAATACTATTCAATTAAAGTCCAATGGACTTTTAATTAATTCTTTAGGCATGGGCTTTGGCAATTATGGGTCAAACCCAAGATGCCAAGGCCTAATTAGGAATCACCTTATGCCAAAAAATCAATTTAGGCCCATTAGGCCCAATTCAAATTTTAATGGCCCAATTATTATATTTTGACTTTATGGAAATGATTTTAGGCCCAATTGGATCCAACCAATTATCATAAACCAAACTTGGCCCAACCAAGCCCATTAAGCCCAAATATAATGAATTAAATTAACTCATTATTCCAAATTATAAATTAATTCAATTCAAGTGTAATTACCATAATTAAATAATTAATCTAATGCTTCCAAATCACTAAATAATTCAATTAATCATGCTCAACAATTCCATTTCATGTCCAACACAAATTGAAGCAAAATAATTCATTATAACATGCTTATCATCTCACGGCAATGGCAACAAAAATCATTCAATTTGATTTCAATCCAATTTAAATCAACATTCAATATTTTTATTGTGCCATCAACACATCCAATATGTCAAATTTCAAAAATTCACCATGAATCTATTCTGGGGTGCATTCGGCCAAGGCATACAAATTGGGGAAAATTAATCCTATCAATTTTTCACAATTCAAAAAATGTATAAATCAAATTGAACATCATACAAGCTCAACCAAACCATCAATTTAAGAAAATACATACTCCAAGCATAAATTCCCAAATTAAAGTCCATGAACCCTAGAATTCCAAATCAAATTTAGATCACTCTGATACCAATGTTAGTGTTCCTAGAACATGCCAAGATCGTCTAAGAGTGATTTGTGTGTGAATAAACAAAAGAAAGTTGGGGAAAAACTTACTTTGATTGGATGAGTTTCAAGACTTTTCTTGAATTTGTTGAATGTAGTGGAAGCTCCAAGATTTGTGTTTGCATTCCAAACTCATGGATTGGTTTCCCTATCACCTTCATTTGTCTCTTGAATGTGCTAGCAAGCAAAAGTTTTGCAACAAAAACTTTGAGAAAGAAGATGAAGCTCTCAGCCTCACTAGGAAGAGAAGAAAGAGAAAGTGTTTTTGTTTTCTAAAAATAATTACCAAAATTGTCATACAAAATTTGGTATATCATTTCGTAAAGTAAAAGTCAAATTGTGTTTAACAAGTTACCATCAAAGTCTTCACTAACTTCCATCAACTAAAAGGTAAGTGTTTGACTAGTGATGTGACTTGATGTGGGCCCCACTTTAATTCAAAATTTGAGTGGGCTCGTCACATTTCGGGCTCGGGTTCATTAATTCCGAATTAACGAATTTTTCGCTGCGACTTAATTAAATCCAATTTAATTAAATAATAATACCTTGCAAAATTATTACGAAAGTCGCTTATGAATTAATTCAAATTGATTCGTTCGCCCGAATTAAAATCCAATTTTAATTCCACTTTGAAATCTAATTTCATTTAATATATTCAATATATTATTTTAGCACAATTAAATAAATCAAATAGTAAAATCTAATTTCACTATTAAATTTACTTTACCGATTAATTCTAAATTAATCGCGTTCTTTCTTCTCGACGAATTTAATTCCAGATAAATTCTCGATGCAATTAATCCCAGATTAATTCTTCCTCTTTTAATTAATCCCAGATTAATTTATTGCCGTAAATAATCCCAGATTAATTTTCACTCTCATAATTAATGCCAGATTAATTTTCTTGTTCGAGTCAAATGTTATCGGTGAATTTTCGGGAAGCGATCCAAGAGATCCCTGGATATGTTGGCAGCAAATACGGTTATCGGACTATCCGAATACGTGCGTACCTAGTACCACGTTCTTACTAATTCACAAGACAATGTTGGCTTCTAGCAAAGCACCGTGCCTACCAAATTCTCCAGAAATATATTCAACATGGAATATATATAATCTTTATCAGGCGTAGTATACTAATTATTGCGTATTACGATCCAGTATCGAATGACACATGCTAGGCCTGGGGCTGGAATTGTGTCTGCCCCGTACGAAGCATATATCGGATCACAGGCAACTAGTCTCTTTAATCGGATAATCATGACCTTGTCATATTATCCTGATAGTTGCAGCATATTAGAGAGAACCAGTTCTGTATCCCTGCGTGATCATTATCTCCATATGACTGAAGTGATACTTCTTTCTTGACATCACACCCAATACACTACGATTCTCAATATACCCAGAAAATGTGTACACAGAACCTGTTAAAGCCCTAGACGACCAAAACCAAAGTATACTGATTGTCGCAAGTATTAGCGATACAAGTCTCATGTTAAGACCAAATACCCCTACCCTGATTCGGATTCCCATAAACATATAGTCATACTACCAATGGGATTCTGAGGGGTCTATCCAGAGCGAAGCTGTTTCTGTACCATTGGTAAACAGAACTTTCTATTACACTTGCATAAGTATCCAATACCCAAATATATGAGAACTATGATGTTACGTTTCCATAACACGCACAAGTGTAATACTAGTCTATTCCACATTATCAACGTCCAGTCTCGATAATACTACGACTATGGATATTTAATGATTAAACCTTACGTGGATTAATAATGTCTCATATCTTATTAATCTGGTACTAATCATATGGACTTTTATCATTTATATATCCTGGTAATCCAATTACAAATGATAAAAGAGCAATTTCCTTTGTCACATAGTTATTTTGTACAACAACGCCATGTTCTGTACAAATAGTGATGCTATGGGTCATAATTGTCTAACAATTACAAATGTGTACACAGAATAATAAAAGAGACAAAACGTTAGGGGAATAGATTGAAGCAATGGTGAAGAATCAAAATTTAACAGGATTATTGACTGGTGCATTCACACGCGTATAACGCAAGTGCACGTATCTTTCAAGTAGTATAAAAATATCGATCCCACGAGAACTTAATTCATATTGTTATTATTAATTATTGATACTATTTATTTACAGGTATCTAATTATAAAGATAAGGGAATTGATTACTTTTGGTTGATTGAATGTGGATTTGCTAATTAAAATAAAAACAGACTAAAAAAGAAATACTAAAGAAAATAGAATAAAACACTCAAAGATCTACGGTCGTGACTTCACACAATATTATTATAAATATGAATTGATTCTCTTACTTATATGTAATAAATCGGTTTGCTAACTTGGAACACGATGATATGCAAAAGCCTTTTCCGATGGTCAAATGCAAATACCCAATATAACCTAATTGAACCATATTCATATGTCAACCAAATTACCTGGATTCATTAAGATCAAGTTCCAATTATGGCTACTCACGCCCGATATGTATATTCCTATCCTGTAAGGAAATCTATTAAAGGGTTATCTATCCTCAAGGAATATCATGAGCTATTGAATCTAAGGCTGAAACCTAAAATCTCTTTTCAAGTTCATTTTAAGTCTACCACATCAATCTTATTGGTGATCAGACAACAAGAAACATTAAACTTAAGACACAATAAATAAACTAAAGAATTACCCAAAAAAAGAAAATCAATTATTAAGTGTGGATATTGTGTTTCATCACTCCCCTAGAATATAAATAAAATACTGGGGGTTGGGGGATCCACCTTTACTATTCCTAATTTAGAAATCTCCCTTATTATAATACATAAGTTGTCCGTGATATTACCAACCGACCATATAGGTGGTATCCCCATTAAGTCAAATTTTAATTAAGTCCAACTAGCCATAAAGGCGGTAACATTATTTTTCCATAAACCAGCCATATAGACGGTAATCATCTGTTACCTAAAGACCGGCCATATAGGCGGTGTTACTTTATGTCAAATAAATAAAACCAACCATTAAAGCGGTAATTCTTTTAATTTGAATTATAATTTCTATATTATAATTAAGGGAGATTATTCTAAACTACAATAATAAAAGCTTCACCCTTCCCCCGGCGGAAATCTAACAGCTAAACATAAAAGAAAAAAGAATAAGAAGAAAAACTACTACTTTTACTGAAAATAAAAATACATAAATTAAATACTACAAATAAATACAAACAAGATGCAATCCTTAAATTCCTTACAAAAACCTAAGGAAAGCATGAGAATTACAAATGAAATGGCTTGGTATTTATAGAAAAATCTAAAGGCTTCCACCAATTTCTCCACCAATTGCTCCACCAAACTTGGCACCAAACATGGCACCAAATATAGCACCAAACATGCAAGCATGTTTGGTGGAGGTTTGACAATTTTTATTTTTATTAATTTTATTTTATATTTTGAAAATGACTATAATAATTACTCAAAATATACTGGATTATTCATCCATTTCGGCCTTCCAAACTTCAGAATTCGAAACTATTTAAATCTTCAAAGTTGTAGATATTTGAGTTTTCTTTAATCTGTAACTTGAATCAGCTCAATCGGATATCAGATTAAAAAGTTATGGCCAAAATACAAAACATGCGCAAAATTAGAATTTAGGACTACACTTCGTGACGCGTACATTAATTTTTCATTTTTGACCTTTTTTCCTCCGAATTTCATCATTTTAGCCCCGAGTTGATTCCTTAAGTCACAATATTATTTTTATATGCAAAATATATAAAAACACATCAAAACGTTCATAAAAATGGAGATACTAAACAAAATATTGGGTTAAATGAGTGGGAAATAGTGATATAATTACCACTTATCACACCCCCAAACCTAACATTTTGCTAGTCCTCGAGCAAAACAACAAAATAAAATAACATAAACATCTTTAAAATAAAATTAAGCTAAGCCACTTTCGTAGGGATCACGATTGCATTTAGCGTATACAACAAGCCTTTAAACCCCTAGGTGTCCCCAGTGGACGAGTTGTAGTCTCGTGAGGGTTTACAGCAATGATACCCACAAATATTTTACAAAAGTAAAAATGTAGTGAAACTGATGCACACAAAAACAAAAAGACAATATAAAAGAGAATAAAGAAGTTAGTGACTAATCAAGTGAAACTTCTACTCCAAGTTACCAGTTGTTTTGTTTCTTTCTAAATTACCGAATAAGTAAATTCTCTGATTATAATTACCATTCTCCATATACACAGCCAACACAATATTAATCCATTCATTTTTACCCACAACAGTCACAAGTGCAGTTGATAAGAGAGTAATATTTTTGTCCTAAAGTTCTATCAGATTTCACATCTCTTTGTAGGAATGGAATAATTTTTTTGGATTACCTGATTTTTCTTTCTCTTTCTAATTTTATTCTTTTTATTTATATAGAATATCTTCTGTCTATGTAGCGAGCTTTAGGTTGGTGGCTCCCAAACCAGTTGGCTTTAGGGCACCAGGTGTTAAGACACCCCTACGGACTTAATTACTCAGACTTCAGATATATATATTTTTGCAACATCTTCGATCCGTGTAGCGAGCTTTGGGCCAGTGACTCCCAAACCAGTTGGCTTTAGGGCACTAAGTGTTAAGACACCCTTACAGACTTAATAACTCGGATCTTATATGTTTTTTTCACTTTTTTTCTTTTTTTTACTCCATTGCCATTTATAGATGATTCCTCCAATTAAACTAGAACACTGAATATTACAAATTTTCAATTACAACTCATGTCCGTATGTTACTATGCATATTGATAATACTTGTCAACTGAGCATATAAAGATTCATTTTAATCCGTTTTATGGAGAATTCACAAATTAAATAATTCAAAAAGAAATAAATAAAAATTAACTTGTTTCAAAAATGGGTTTGAGATAAGTATCAGGAGTGGAACTCCTTACACAGCTATCTTTCACCAATTTCACCTTTTTAGTCAAAATAAAAACAAAAACACAAAATATTTTTATAATTTTTGAAAAGTTTTCAATTTTTTTGTATTTTTCAAAAAAATTTGGACTAAAAATCTAACACAAAATAAACAAGATACTAATCGACTATCCCCCCCCCCCAAAAAAAACCTAAATGAGACATTGTCCCCAATGTCTTAAACAGTAGAAGAATAGTTTATAAGATCATACTTGGTTAGCTGAAATTTACCGAAAAAATTAACGATTAAGATCTATGTCCAATTTACGCTTCTTGTCACGATCGCTATCTGACCAGTTCAACTTGGAAAGAATGGGGTCAATTTTTGGTTCAAATGCTAGGATGTGGTCAATTAATTCTTCGGCCTTTGTCGCTGTCAGGAAAATATCTTGAACAGATTTTGTGACGAACTCTTGTCTCTTGGCTTCAACAGGAAATACAAACAGAAAATCAAAGAAATTCTCAATGTTAAGTAATCCAATGGTCTTCCGATGAATGTTCAAATGTGCCCATGATGCCACTATAAATATTTCTTCAAACGTTCCGAGCCTACCTGGTAAAGCAATGAACACATCAACAGTATTGACCATTTCAAGGAGTTGTTCGGACATCCTCGAGACAATGTGTTCATCTCCATTTGTTTGTCCGATTAATTGTTCGTCCGCCAAAGTTTTTGGAATGATTCCTAAAACGTGACCGCCACTATCCTAAACGGTTTTTGAAATGCTTCCCATAAATCCAAGATTGCCACCGCCATATACTAGGTGCATATTTTTCTCTGCTATGATTCTCCCCAATTCTTTTGCAGCCTCAATGAATTTTGGTTTATTACCAGAATTGGATCCACAAAAAACACAAATTTGCTTGAATAGCTGCTGTGAAGTTGTTTCCATTTTCTCTCTCTTATTTGGATATATATCTGGATGTGTTAAAGAGAGAAATATAGGGCTGAATTTATAGAGCCTGAAAATGGGTGAGTAATAATTGCAATAGTATCTTCCAAAAGACGGTATTAGCTAATGTAACATCCCGCCTAGGCCAGGATGCTACCGACAGGAGACAGGAAAACCAATCTCTATAAGCCTCTAATTCTAACGAAATTTCGGCATGATATATGCAGAACATCATGCAACCTGGCTTATAGCCAGCATCCAAAATACAATAAAAACACAACAATCTCGGCCTCAGGCCGGTAACTCAACATCAATGCATCCATCTACAAGGCCTCAGGTCTGAACTTAATAAACAAAGTGTAAACACTTGGCCTCTAGCCAGAACTTAAAAATAAAACTATACTATTTCAACTTTACACATGAAAATCCAAATACAAGTACAAAGACAAGGGCCGTGAGGACCCATAACTCTACCCAGGACTCAAAAAGCTCTTGACTGCAAATGGGGAGGTCTACTATCTTCAAAGTCTTCACAGAAAACATGCTGGCCAAGAATGTCAGCTACAGACCTACAAAACTAACAAACTGCTTTGATGTGAGTCATAATGACTCAGTAAGTAACTATACAAAAATTTACAAATCAGATATAACCATATAACTTTGATCTATTTAATTACTATACTACTAGTTACTAATCTTTTGTCTAAACACACATATACATACTTTAACTTCTGATTACTACAATCCATATAACTCATCAAGTTCTACTTTACTAACTAGCAAACTAAGGTCCATTACACTTATACTATGCTACTCTGATTCTTCTATTTACCTTTATGCATACTCTGAGCTAGTCGAAAATTAGACAATTATAATAACTTTCTTTCTTTTACTGTCTTGAAATATCATCAAATCAGTCACATTAAAATGATATTTCTGTTAAACACTTAATCCACTGCCACCAACCATGTATCTATACAAATATTATCGTATCATCATGTTCTAGTATCAATTCAATATGTTGTTTCTAAGTAATCATACGACTCCTAATCATCATTAACATATATACCTTTGAATAAGATCATGCTATTATGCACTAGTATTTTACAAATGCTGACTTTATATACATATGCTATGCACAAGGTTAACCATATAATTATGAATATGCAATCATATAATCATAAACTATTATCTTACCAATTGTTCCTTCCATGTGAATATATGCTACAAACAGGCATCAAATCACAAATATATATATATATATATATATATATATATATCTGTAATCATACTATCATGCTTTAATGTCAACTATATGCATCTCAGATGAATTACTAGCATATATATTCATATGCACATCGTGTAAGCTATATAAAAACTTTAACATGTTATGCTTTTTAGAAGATACTATTGAAAACTCTTTCTGAAACTATCATCTCAAAATTTCTTTCTGAAAATTATTTGCTGAAAACTTTACTTCACTTTCTCTTTCTGGAAAAGATCTTTCTGAAAACTCTGTTTCTAGAACTTCATCGTTCTAGAAACTGTCTTTAAAATAACGGTTTATGAAAACTCTTATTTAAAGTCTGATTTCTGAAGTCTGAATCTTGAAAATCTGAAAAACTTTATACTGAAGATTTGAAAACTACAAATTGAAAATACTTGATTCCCAGGATAACAGCTCAACTGCGGCATCTCTGAAAACTGAAAATCGAAATCTGAAAAACTGTTTCTGAAAACCGTGTACTGAAAATCTAAAAACTGAAAACTGCTCTGCACCCAGGACCATCACTCAACTGGGTGTACTTGATGCCCAGGACTATAACTCAACTACGGCATCTCTGAGGCTGGTGGTACCCTACGTCCAGGATAAATACTCAACTGCAACGTAGAGCTCTACACCCAGGACAACAACTCAACTGGCAGTGTAGCCACCACTAGGGACCAGATACACGATCCTAAGTTGCCATCTTGGCCCCACATGTGCACATGTTCTCTGTATCCGTCAATTCCAACTGTATCTCAAGTTACATACTGGGGTGAGGTTTTACCTCATGCCCCGAAAATCACATAAAACTGCTAATAAACTTTTAAAAACATAAATCAAATCTCAAAATTGTAAGAAAATTTTCTAAAATACTTTCTTCCAAAATCTCTAAAAATCTTAACACACACACACATATGCACATACATATATGCAATTCTCATGCTCCTCTCTACTCTAGCCATGATTTCATCTATAATGATCTTACAAACTATATGCTCAAATATCAACAGAATGATTGCTCAAACTAAAACATGCTGAATTTATCTTACATTCATACATATATATATTTATGTATGCATGCACACATTGAACCCATCATAACTTAGCTTACCTCTATAACTTACCTTGTTGGCGGCTCACAATCAAAATATTGCATAATTTATATTCATACACATACAATCGAAGCTCTACTACTATATCAAACATCAAACGTATATGAGTTCCAATGTCTTAGTTCTTAAACTGATTTTCCATTTTCTAACTATCAACTTGTGCTCAACAATCTCAAGTCATAATTTTTTATTTATTCTCATTCTATGCATATTCTATTCATTTATGCTCTTTATCACTTTATATACTCGTATCTATACTCATGTTGCTAACATTCTTATATAACGCATAAATTACAAACTTTCCCTCATAACACTAGTTTATTTATGTTTATCTCATTTATAACTCTAATCTCATTCCCCATAGTGTAGTTTCTACATCCCCCATACCCAAGTCTCATTAAATTATATTTATGACCTTATTCATATGTTCTTATCTAAATACACTTACTGGTTTATACCTATATATGTTTCTCTATTCTTTTATATGCTCATACTTATCTCTTACTCATACATTTGCTTATAATTGCTTATTCTTGTCTATATGTGTATCTAATTACACCTAATTCTTTCTTCCACACTCATCTTTATATATAAATATATACATGTTTCATGCATATACTATAAACAACTTTACTACATAACTAATTTCGAACATGACTAAATCTTTTAAGTTACTTACCTGGCTAGACGAACGCCCGCGATCCGGGTCCAATCAAAATTATGAGGCAATATTCAGACTCCCATCGGCCATACGAACGCGCTGGTGCGATCGGAATTCCGATCGGAATTACAATTCACGTCGGGTTACTATTTATCTAAATTTTCTTTCCTCGTTTCACGTGCCACCAAGCATGGATCGGGAAAACCGTCACCTTCATCTCGTAGTACTCGTCGAGGGCTTCAATTTGACGGGTGGCATGGGCCGTGGTTCGAAACGCCGAGCCGGGATCGGATGAGCCAAACTTGCGCCTTTCTCTCTCTTTTTCTCGTCGTTCCGGCGGCTTATTGGACTGTCGTCGGCCACCGCCGAATGCGTGGTGGCTGGACGAGTCCCTCTGCCCTGGTGCTCCAGCCGGCAGTGGCCGGTTGGTCACCAACGCAGGCCCTCTCTCTCTCGTGCGACGCACGCCTACCTTTCTTTTTTTTTTCTTTCTTAATTCTGTAATTACAGAATAATTAAAATAATAATAAAGAAACAAATATCTTAATTCCAAAAATTACTAAAATACCCCCACCTCTAAGGGTAAAATCGGAAATCATCAATTTTAAAGCCCTTCTGGTGCGATTCTCGAAAAGTGTTCAACATGAAAGTTGTTCGTCTCGGAAAAACGGGTCTAAGGTTTCAAGAACCAACTCGATCGGAGTTCATTTTCTAATTCTACCGTTAAAAAAGTAAACTTTTCTCGTATAATAAAAATCGGGTAACTGACTTTTGATCCCACACGTTTTCCAACGTGATAAATATTCATAATCTATTATTCCAACTCATATAACATCACTTAAACCCGTATTCTTCATCATCTTCATGCTCCGAGACTAAAACATCTGTCTGGGAATCTTCTAAAATAGTCCCGAAAATTTGGGATGTTACATTCACCCCTCCTTATAAAATTTTTGTCCGTGAAATTTCTCCATCCCTATAACTGTTGATTCGAACCTGATCGCAAATGCCGAAACTATCTTGTTCTAAACTCTACTGATATGAATTTTGTGTCTCAACTGTTAACTAGTCACTATCTATAAACTAGGATCCTCAAGAGCACATCTCCTGCTTTAAATTAACTATACTGGTCTGGTTCTCATCTCTGATTATATTGATCCGGTCCTTATCTCTAGCTGTACTATTCTGGTTCTGATCTCGAGTCCTCTGGCCTCACAAGGGCCCTATACTGGTACTATCTCATTCTTACTAATTCTCTGATTAAAAAGGGCGTAACAGTACTAACTCGACTTAATCTCCTCCCATATGGAGATAGCTAATCTATGCACATCAATCGAGTCACCCATGGACTCAAATTCAAACAAGCAAAGCACTGGATAAAAGAATCCAATCATATCACACAATCATAGAAGATACATACAAAGACCTACGTGGTCTTTACCAAGCTGAAGAAAATCTCCGACAGCTGGATCCCCACACTTGCAGTCACTGACTTCTACTATCTACTGACTCTGACTCTTAAACCATGTTTTGATACCAACTTTGTAACATACCGCCTAGGCCAGGATGCTACCGACAGGAGATAGGAAAACCCATCTCCATAAGCCTCTTATTCTAACGAAATTTCGGCATGATGTATGCAGAACATCATGCAACATGGCTTATAGCCAGCATCCAAAATACAACAAAAACATAACAATCTCGGCCTCAGGCCAGTAACTCAACATCAATGTATCCATCTACAAGGCTTTAGGTCTGAACTCAATAAACAAAGTGTAAACACTTGGCCTCTGGCCAGAACTTAAAAATAAAACTATACTATTTCAACTTTACACATGAAAATCCAAATACAAATACGCGTTTGTGAGGGCACAACGGTATAGTTCTCATATATTTGGGTATATGATACTCATGCAAGTGTAATAGGAGGTTGTGTTTTACCGATGGTACGGGAAACAGCTTCGCTCTGGATAGACCCCGGCGGAATCCCATTGGTAGTATGACTATGTGTCTATGGGAGTCTGCAATCAGGGTAGGTGTATTTGGTCTTAACCTGAGACTTGCACCGCTAATACTTACGACAATCAATATACTTTAGTTGAGGTTGTCCAGGGCTTTAACAGGTTCTGTGTACGCCAATGCTGGGTATATTGAGAATCGTACTGTTGGGTGTGATGTCAAGACGGAAGTATCACTCCAGTCATAGTGGAGATGATGTCACGTAGGATACGGGACTGGTGCTCTTAAATGCTCGAGCTATCGGGATATTATGACTAGATCATGTATATCCGATTATAGAGACTAGTTACCAGACATCCGATATGTGCTTCGTACGGGGCAGACACAATTCCAACCCCAGGACTAGCACGTGATCATCCGATACTGGATCGAAATACGCAATACTACGGTATACTACGCTTGATATAGATCACATATTCCTATTAGGATATTTCCGGAGAATTGGGTAGGCATGGTGTTTTGCTAGAGGCCAACCTTATCTTGTAAATCGGTATAAACGTAGTACGAGGTACTTACGTGTTCGGATAGTCTGACGATCGAATTTACTGCCAACATATCCGAGGATCTCACTGGTCGCTTCCCAAAGATTCACCGATGATGTATGACTCGCACTCTATTAATCTGGGATTAATTAGAAGAGAGAGAAAATTAATTTGGGATTAATTACAGAGATATTTTATCTGGGATAAAATATTTATTAAAGAGAGAGAACGATTAATTTGGAATTAATCGATAAAATAATATATTTGATATATTATACGAAATTGGATTTCGACGCGAAATTAAAATTAGATTTATTTCGAGCCCGAGTGTGATTACGAGCGCATTCGCATTTCGAATTCGAATGTGGCACGCAAGTCACATCAAGCGTCAAATCATTAGTCACATCAAGCGTCAAATCACTTGTCACTTTGAGTGATGTGACTTGACAACATGTCACTTTATTAAAGTGATGTGAGTTGATGTGAATAGTGATGTGGTAGTTGAAAAGCAATAGTTGCTTTTTGCTTTTTGAAAAGTAAAAAAAATTGTTAAATAGAAATTGAAAAAGTGGTAAATGATTTTAATTAATTTTGGAAATTATAAAAAACCTATTACATTTCTTTTTCTTTTCTCTCTCTACTCTCCTCATTTACGTTTTCTCTCTTTTCCCTCCTTGTTCCTCACACGGCTTGGAGCCGATTCTTCTCTCCAAAATTCTGGTTTGACCGAATCAGTGAGAAGCAAAGAAGAAGATTAAGTGCTAGCACACTCTAGGGTTAATACAAAGGTGATAGGGTAGTGAACACATGAGCATGGAACCATTTTTTTGAAGCTTGAAGCTTGGAGCTTCCATGGAGTCTTCAACGGCTGAATCGTGGAGATACAAAGAGGCCAAAATCGAGCAGTCCACTGCCCTTGGAAGCCATTGCCGAACCATCTTGGAGTAAGAAAAGGCTTGTGTTCTTTGTAGCATCCAAACCAATCATTGTGAGTATATGTTTCCGCCATTCTCCTTTGATGTATTCATGCGTTTTTCTTGCTTGATTTCATGATCTTGGGACCTAATCTAGAAACCAACAATGGTATCTTGAGCTTTTATCAAGCATGAAAAATTTTTGGGTTTGAAATTGGGTAAAATCAGTTGAAGCATGCTTTGGTTAAATTGATTGATTAAGTATGCTTGTATGTTGATTAATTGAAGTTGTGCATGATCAATTTCATGAAATTGGATTGGATCCATTTTTCCCCAAATTTTTGGGCATGGCCGAAAATTTTAAGCCCTAATGTCTTGGCATAATTTTTTTTTTGATCATTGGATGACTTAAAACAATAGGGTAATGTTGTTTTGAAGTTCAATTGGATTGAATTTTGATTTGGAAAAATTTTCCCTTTAAAAGTTGGCTTGGCCGAATTCAATGTAACATGAAATTCATTGTGATTTTTGTTTTTTAATTCATTGGATGAGTTGAATTGATTTGGAAATGATGATTGGGGATTCAATTGGATTGAAACCGAATCGAATTGGAAAAACCCCTAATTGCCGAGACTTTAAGCATGTAAATTGGGTTTGATTTTGATAAATTATGTTGGACACTATTTGTTGTTAAAGTGCATGATTAATTATGCTAATTGATGTTTTAGAAATGTTAATTGGATTATTAATTGTATATTACACTTAGGTTAATTAATTAAGGAATTTGGAATTTTATAAGTTCATTAATTGGGCTTGTTTTTGGAAATTAGGCCTTATAGGTTGTAATTGGTCTTTTGGGCTTGGTTGTACCAAGTTAGGTTTAGGCCAATTTGGTTGGATCCAATTGGGCCCAAAACCGCATCCATAAAGTCCAATTATGACTTAAATGGACCTTAATTATTTAATTGGGCCTAATGGGCCAAAATTAAATTAAAGGCTTATGGGGTAACTCCCGGATTGGACTTTGGTTATCGGTTTGACCCGAGTTGACCAAAAGTCCACGCCTTAAGAAATTAATTAAAAGCTCATTGGACTTTAATTAAATAAACGTTGGACGTTAATCGGGCTTTGAGACCCGTTACGATTGAATTTGGAATTTAAATCGTAAAAGGTTCATTAATTAAAAGTGTAATATTTAATTAAGAATTAAATAGTGAATTAGTATTAAATACAAATTGAATTGGATTTAATGTTGTAGTTTAATTTAATTCAAGAATTCGTACTTTGAGTACTTATTCACAAAACGAGTTTGACTCGAGCAAAAATCAAATCGTTGTTTGAACATTGGATGATCATTAATTATCAGATTAATTAATTTGATTAGATTGATTGATAACATGCTTGTGTGAATACATGGTTGCGATGCATGAATAATGTATATCGGATGGATATTAGAAGGGTTAGGCAATTTTAGAAATTGTTGTAATAAATTTGATTTATTAATTGGACCTGCGTGTCTAGCCTTATCACCTCTATACTCTTTGTATTCTCTTCTCACTTATTCCCCTCAATGTAAATGAGGTTTCTTTAGAAGTGTAGTGTAACAGGTATAAGTAAATACAAGTGCTAGCTTTGGAGAGAGAAAATGAGAGATTTGATCTAGGATCAATGTAAAGTATCCATCCGCATATCATTATTATTTTATTTCATATGCGCTTTATTATGTGTTTAGAATGCATGTTTAAGGGTGTATGATGATGAGACCTTAATAAATATAATAAATTGGTTGCCAATTTGCACGCGAAAAACCATCGTTCAATATTAAGCGTCTTTCCTTCCATTGAGTGATTCTCACTCAAGATCCGAGACGGCATTGGTTTGTTGGCCAAAGTCAAGGCCTTTGTCTGTTGAAGATGTGTTTGAATCACGAAGGCTTTGTTCTATATCGGTGTCTTGTCTAAGTTGTGGTTTGTTGGCCAAAGTCAAGACCACTTCTTGTCCATCGACATTGATTACGAAGCTTTCCATGGTCAATGGGTCGCGCTTGACTGGCATCACTAAGTTTGTTGTGCCAAAGCCAAGGCTTAGTTGATTCAGAGGAAAAAGGTTAGGTAATACATTGGATGTATTGGCATGTATAAGATATATGTTTCGGACTTGGATGTCTCCCTATCGGATCTAGGAATTGGATGGGATCCAATTGAACTTAGAGATCTACCTAGTTAATTATCATACAATTTGTTGGCCAAGGTCAAGATTGTATGATATTTAATGGGATCCTAGCCCACTAGGAAACACGTTTTCCCGAGTACTCGACAGAGGGTTAGAGGCTCGCCGAAAAATAATGGGAGGCAAGAATTGAATTTGCAATACTCGTTTAATTTCTTGCCATACGCAATCATTTAAAATATCATTCGTCATATAAATTAAATGTTAGTTGGACTAATATTTAATTGTTGTTTTAATTAAAGCAGTTGGACTGTATTATAGTTGATTTTATAATTGGATTATAGTAATCAATATATTTGAATTAACTAATTTCAATTTACAGTTAATTTTATAATTGGATTATAGTAATCAATGTAATTGAGGTTAATTAATTTAAATTATATTTGATTGTATAGTTGGACTATAATAATCAATATAATACATAGTACCACAAATCGTTGATTAATAGTTGGACTATTAGAATCAAGATAATAATTGAAAGATTGACATTTAAAACATAATCCTGGGGAAAATGTATTTAAATGGTTTAATTTTCAAATTGGGAATAAAACATTCAGGATGGTCCTGGAAAAATAATAAATTAGTTTATTTGATAAAATAACGTATTATGCCTAAGCCTGGAGTTAAGCAAATAAGTGGAACATAATATTTGGAATATTCATGTAATGATAACTTTAGCGCTTAATCCATTAAGCTTGTCGCAGTACTCCTTAATTTCTGAATCAGAACTAAGGATTAGATCCTTAAAGTATGATACTGAAATTGAAGGATCTTCATAAATCTATACTTAGATTTTAGAAGTAAATATTGCAATAGTAAACTCTTGGAGAGGTAATGACTATTCTCAAGGAGACAAAGTCAAAGTTTGAAATTAGGCAAGTAGCGTAAGACACGCCTTACTTCGATATTCTAGAAACCCGAGGCTTGGCCAAAGGCTTCTAAAATATGGAAAAAGGGCAAAGGCAAAATCATTATAATCTTCTAGGAAGATAAAAGGACATATCCTAAGAAGGAATTGATGACGCGCAAGGCTCTGACTTCAAATATGATTGTCATAAATATGTTCACAACTAGTATTAAAATTGGATTTTAGATACTAAGTGTGGTACATAAATATGTACTAACATTCAGAATCTGCTATGAGTATGATACTGACTTCTATTGAGATTTATCTGCGAATTGGAAACGGGACGAAAGTCGCTGTTTTAACCGTAGATACCTGAATTTAGGAACTACCTTCGGGTTAGTACTTAAATTAAGGAACTATTATAATGTAACTAGTTTGACTAGATACATTATCTCTATATCAGTGTTGAACCCGCTGCGGGTGAACCTTTATATTCTAGAACACTAAAGTGTTTTATTATATAAAAATGATATTGAGATAAACACATTAGATATGAATAACAGAATTTATATTTTGAATATAAATAATATCTCAAATATATAACATGATAAATAAATAGCTCAAATTGATTTGATCAATTAAGAAACTAATTGTGGCATTGTTGTCTAGGACATAATCAAACAAGACTCGTATATCCACACTTTCGAAGAGTGAGTACTTGGACTGATTTGATTCTATTCAAATAAAGTCTACGAATCTAGTTTATTGGGCAAAGTGCCTAAAACACTATTTACTTGGTAAAAGTGTAAATGCCACCGATCTGTTAGCCCTGGTTCATAGTGAAGCAAGTGGGCCCATGTCTAGCCAGGCTAGATATGGATATGAATATTTTGTGACCTTTACGGATGTGGTATCGCGTATGGTTATGTGTTTCTTTTGAAGAACACAAATCGGAAACTTTTAGAGTTTCGACATGAAATAGACAAACAGATCGGCTAAAGTATTAAACCGTCACGGTAAGACCGTAATAGAAAATACTTAAGAAATAAGTTTCTCATATACTTGAAAGAGTATAGCATTCTTTCAAAGAGGAATCCTTCCGGAACTGTAGGCACTGCATTTTTACGCATAAGTCCCTATGATGAGTCTCATTTTGGAGACACTACCTTTTAAGTCACGGAGGTCACGGGAAACGGACATCGGAAGGGGAAATTCAGAATAAACAAGGTTCACTGTTTTCGTTCGTGCTACGTTCGTGTTTACGTTCGAACGTCAAACGGATTGCGGGCGTTCGTGCCGCGTTCGAGGAAGCGTTCGAACGGTGTCGGTAATTCTGGTTTTGCTGCTAGCCTCACATCCAGCCCAATTAGCCCCCCAAAGCCCATAAAACACATCCAATTTAAATAAATAAATATTAATTAAAACATTAACTAAATAAGATAATAATTAAATTAATTAAATAATTAAATAAAACATATACCAAACATAAAATAAACAATTACCAACTTAAACTAAAATCATGCCTAAATTAAACAAATCACACACTAAATCAAAATATAATCATGCCTAATTAAAATCAATCAACCAATTATATTCCCAATCTAATAAGATTATTCCCAAACTTAAAATATTGTATTCCTAATCCAAGCCAATCAAATATTCAACCTTCCCTATCTAGCCAAGATTTGTCCCCCCTCAATCTTTGACTTCCCTTAACCAAACCAAATCAAATCTCTTGACTTCCCTTAACCAAACCAAATCAAATCCCTCTTTAAATTAACCAAATCCCTTTCCTTGTCAAGACCAACCCTTTGCCTATAAAAAGAACCCTTCACCAACCTTCTCAAAGTTAGTCCTTAGTTGGTCCCCTAGTCCCCTAGTCCCTAACTCACACACAACACACATAAAAATTACAGGAGGAACATACCCAAGGAAACAATAAGCAAAAGATAAAGAGGAAAAGGCAGCGAAACCACAAGGAAATAATAGCAAAAGATAACGAACGAGAACAGTGAACCAGTGAACCAGGAGAGTTGCGGAGCATCCCCCCTTTCGACGATCGTGTACCGTACATCCGAGAGATGATTTAAAAGGTTAGACCTGAGGGTACCTTTTCATTAGTTTACATTCATTTTATTATTATTATTATTGCATTCTATTCGTATGAGAGTCGTTTATGGAAGCATGTTGTGGCTCGAATGAAATGGAAGAGTGTCGTCTCTTGTGGTATATAGGATGGAAACCCAGACGTAAATTCCGTAGCCGAATCCGAATGGACGGTAGTGCGGTCTGTACATGGGACACAACTCCACGTACCACTTGAGTAAACGGCACATTCTCTTGTTTTGTGTTGCTTTTATGTATTTATTTTTGTCATTTAAATTCTGCATGTTGCTTATTTATGCATGACTCAATCGAGCGCATGGGCTTAGTAAGTGCGATGTGAGATCCCCTATGGGGAGGGGTTAAAGCCCTTTACCACGATGCTTTGCCGCGCCGGTTGATGTGTGTTCGGTTGGATGCAAGACACGTTCAATCGGACATACTTAGGATAATATGATTGTCTTTGTGTTTGTATGCATGATGTGATGTGACGCGCATGGGCTTAGTATGTTGGTCTAAAGGTCCTCTCTTTGAGAGATCAAGAGCCCCCATAAGGCCACCTTTACGGCAGTACTTCGCCGCGCCCCCCCTTTTATTTTGATGTTTATGCATTTTTGCCCATTTCATGCATCAGGTCCGTGTCCGTTCGAACGCGTTCACGAACGCAATTCGAACGCGCATACATTTCGCCTTATCATGCATCAGGTCTCATTTCCGTTCGAACGCGTTAACAAACGCCATACGAACGTGAGCATTCTGTTTCATTTCCGTTCGAACGCTTTAACAAACGCCATACGAACGTGAACATTCTGTTCCATTTCCGTTCGAACGCGTTTACGAACGCTACTCGAACGCGAGCATTCTGTCTCATTTCCGTTCGAACGCGTTTACGAACGCTACACGAACGCGCACACACTGAACTGAGTCTGTCTTATCATATTCATGCATAATTGCCTCTTGGTTGATCTTTCTTGTGTTATATAGCCAACTGTATTATTTGTATTCAAGCATGATTAGGCTGTTAGCATGTTATTTGGTTAATAGGTTCATGAGATAGTACTCAAGCATGATTATGTTGTTCTTAGTTTCCCATATCATAGGATTGAAATATGTTCATGAGATTGCCATGTGATGTTGCATGTTGTGATGAACTTGTTGATGTATGCATATGAATTTAGAAGCATGATACTATTGGAAATAAGTGTTACTTAAGCTTAGTTAAATTATTACATGAATCCTTTTTATTACAAGTGACATAAGTAAGGGACCATTCCGAACCCAACGGTTTGAGGTCTTCCCTTGCGAGGGGTGAGTGCGGCCTTAAATCTTTGTCCCGGTTCACACCGGGTGGCGACTCCATGTTATTCAGTACTTCCCAACTAGGCCGCAAGCCTAGGAACGGCGTCGCCCAGGTCCTGTGTCCTACAGGAACACCTCAGTTTGACAGTGTGTCCGAACAGGATTAACCGAATTTTGTTAGACATGATAAGGTTAATCACGAGTCGCTCTGAGCTACCATTTCCTTCAACGAATATGCTAAACAGTGCAAGAACTTATTTTGAATAAGGTTCCATTAAAATATGTTTGACAAGATATCATATTAAATATGAACGGGAAAAGAAACTGGGTTTCTCATTCCTGATGATTTGGTTATGCTAGGCATACGTTTGGATGATACCAAACAAGAACCCAAATTGGATTAGTGCCAAATGTAGGTTATCCTAGGGATACCATAAGTATTGTACTTATACACCTCACCAGAGAACAATTAGATTGTTGCTCACCATGCGGTTTTCCTGAGAGGAATAACGATATGCAGTGGTAAGTGGGAGGATAGTAAAACTCGATGAAAATCGGAGTAATACTGTTCAAGGCACCGAATCCTAATGGAACACAAATGGTTCATCAAGGATGAAACTATTACCATTAATCTTCGTATACACAAGAACTGTATATGTCGGGGAGAGTCAGAAAACAACCTGGGGTATGAGTTTCTGATCTCACCTCATAAAGATGCCTATCTTATTGAGGTATACCAACTGACTACGTATGAGGAAGTGATACAAGGTATCGAATCCCTATTATGGTAAAGTGCCATAAAATCCGAAGTGGATTTCATACATACCAACTATGTTTAGACACTAGTTGATGTACCATAAGGCATTGTGCCTATTGGTACTTAAAAGTTTTATAGGAAGACATACATGGATGGCAACATTCCACGTACTAAGCTAGGCTTGTAGCGAAAACGTAAAGTTATCAACATTGTGTTGATTACGATTCAACCTTTTACCTGTTGCCACGGTAAATTCGTTTGGATAATGCTTGCTAATGCTGCATGTTTCATTCATGAAATGTGGCAGCTGAATGTCAAAATCGCTTTCCTTAACGAAAACCTATCGGAGGATGTTTACAACATCTTGACGGTTTTGTCGAACCATAACAAGCAAACTAGGTTTGCAGGTTATTTGATCCATAGATGGATTGATGCAAGCATTAAGTTCTTGGAATTATCGTTTTGATGTAATCATAATGGTGTATGATTTAATTCAAAACGAAATAATTCTTGTGTATATAAGGAGGTTAGTGGGAGCGCACTGACAGTGAATGTCTTGAGTAATGATGATATATCATTTCTTGGAAATGATATTCCCATAATACAATCGGTGAAAGCTTGGCTTTCGAGAAAACTCTCCGTGGAATCGTACATTGAAAAATGTACGCTACCTGATGTCTCATACGCTATGAGCACATGAAGTCACAAACAGGCCAATCCGAGTGATAGTCACTGGATTGATGTTAAGAACATCTGTTAGTATCTTAGAGAACTAAGGATGCTGTCTTAGTCTATGGAGAAGGAGAACTTGAAATGACTGGGATCACTGTAGTAAGTTTCCTAAAACCGATAAAGACGACTAAAAGTCGCAAACGGTACTATACAGTTTGAATAACGGTACAGTGAGCTGGAAATATTCCAAGCAAGATATTGTTACCGAATAAATAACAAATGCGGGTTAATTGCAGCTGCTGAGGCAGCAATAGAAGCCATCTGGGTCAATAACAAATCTAATTAGATTAGATACAGTTATGTCAGCAGCTGAGCTAGGTGTCAGCACAGGCTAAAGAATTAATGGTCTCATCAACGATCCAGATACATACTTAGATATTCATCTGATTCGTTCGGATCATACATCGGGGTGATGTGATGATCGAATAAATCACATCAAGATGATAATCATGCAAATCTGCTGACGAAATCTTTTCTCAGCAGTTTTGGCCAACTGTACATAGTTCGGGTGTCAGGCACTCGAGTGACTGGCTATAGGCCAAGTGGGAGATTGTTGGACAATTATGACCCATAGAGTCACTATTTGTACAGATCATGGTGTTGTTGTACAAATTAACTATGTGACAAAGGAGATTGCACTCTTATCATTTGTGATTAGATCACCTAGATATATAAATGATAGGAGGTCCCTATGATTTATTCCTGGACGAAGAATGATATGAGACAGTATCAGTCCACGAAGGATAAATCATTAAATATCCCTAGTCACAGTATTATCGAGATTGGACATCAATAAATACGTAAAAGACTAGTATTACACTTGTGCGCGCTTGTGAGGGCACAACGGCATAGTTCTCATATATTTGGGTATATGATACTCATGCAATTGTAATAGGAGGTTGTGTTTTACCGATGGTACGGGAAACAGCTTCGCTCTGGATAGACCCCGGCGGAATCTCATTGGTATTATGACTATGTGTCTATGGGAGTCTGCAATCAGGGTAGGTGTATTTGGTCTTAACCTGAGACTTGCACCGCTAATACTTACGACAATCAATATACTTTAGTTGAGGTCGTCCAGGGCTTTAACAGGTTCTGTGTACGCCAATGCTGGGTATATTGAGAATCATAGTATGTTGGGTGTGATGTCAAGACGGAAATATCACTCCAGTCATAGTGGAGATGATGTCATGTAGGATACGGGACTGGTGCTCTTAAATGCTCGAGCTATCGGGATATTATGACTAGGTCATGTATATCCGATTATAGAGACTAGTTACCAGACATCCGATATGTGCTTCGTACGGGGCCGACACAATTCCAGCCCTAGGCCTAGCACGTGATCATCCGATACTGGATCGAAATACGCAATACTACGGTATATTACGCTTGATATAGATCACATATTCCTATAAGGATATTTCTGGAGAATTGGGTAGGCATGGCGCTTTGCTAGAGGCCAACCTTGTCTTGTAAATCGGTATAAACGTAGTACGAGGTACTTACGTGTTCGGATAGTCCGACGATCGAATTTACTGCCAACATATCCGGGGATCTCATGGTTCGCTTCCCGAAGATTCACCGATGATGTATGACTCGCACTTTATTAATCTGGGATTAATTACGGAGATATTTTATCTGGGATAAAATATTAATTAAAGAGAGAGAACGATTAATTTGGAATTAATCGATAAAATAATATATTTGATATATTATACGAAATTGGATTTCGACGCGGAATTAAAATTAGATTTTAATTCGGGCGAATGAGTTAATTTAGAATTAATTCGTTAGCGACGTGAATAGTGATTTCGCTATGCGTAATCGTTTAATTACGTCACAACGGAAAATTCGTTAATTTGGAATTAGCAAACCCGAGCCCGAGTGTGATTGCGAGCGCATTCGCATTTCGAATTCGAATGCGGCACGCAAGTCACATCAAGTGTCAAATCATTAGTCACATCAAGCGTCGAATCACTTGTCACTTTGAGTGATGTGACTTGACAACATGTCACTTTATTAAAGTGATGTGAGTTGATGTGAATAGTGATGTGGTAGTTGAAAAGCAATAATTGCTTTTTGTTTTTTGACTTTTTACTTTTTGAAAAGTAAAAGAATTTGTTAAATAGAAATTGAAAAAGTGGTAAATGGTTTTAATTAATTTTGGAAATTATAAAAAACTTTTTACATTTCTTTTTCTTTTCTCTCTCCAATCTCCTCCTTTACGTTTTCTCTCTTTTCCCTCCTTCTTCCTCACACGGCTTGGAGCCGATTCTTCTCTCCAAAATTCTGATTTGACCGAATCAGTGAGAAGCAAAGAAGAAGATTAAGTGCTAGCACACTCTAGGGTTAATACAAAGGTGATAGGGTAGTGAACACATGAGCATGGAACCATTTTTTTGAAGATTGAAGCTTGGAGCTTCCATGGAGTCTTTAACGGCCGAATCTTGGAGACACAAAGAGGGCCAAAATAGAGCAGTCCACTGCCCTTGGAAGCCATTGCTGAACCATCTTGGAGGAAGAAAAGGCTTGTGTTCTTTGTAGCATCCAAACCAATCATTGTGAGTATATGTTTCCGCCATTCTCCTTTGATATATTCATGCATTTTTCTTGCTTGATTTCATGATCTTGGGACCTAATCTAGAAACCAACAATAACCATATAACTTTTATCCATTTAATTACTATACTACTAGTTACTGATCTTTTGTCTGAACACACATATACATACTTTAACTTCTGATTACTACAATCCATATAACTTATCAAGTTCTACTTTACTAACTAGCAAACTAAGGTCCATTACACTTATACTGTGCTACTCTGATTCTTCTCTTTACCTTTCTGTATACTCTGAGCTAGTCGAAAATTAGACAATTATAATAACTTTCTTCTTTACTGTCTTGAAATATCATCAAATCGGTCACATTAAAATGCTATTTCTGTTAAACACTTAATCCACTACCACCAACCACGTATCTATACAAATTTTATCGTATCATCAAGTTCTAGTATCAATTCAATATGTTGTTTCTAAGTAATCATAAGACTCCTAATCATCATTAACATATATACCTTTGAATAAGATCCTGCTATTATGCACTAGCATTTTACAAATGCTGACTTTATATACATATGCTATGCATAAGGTTAACCATATAATTATGAATATGCAAT
>SKCR01034603.1:0-62928 GCA_019454045.1 Zanthoxylum bungeanum
CTGTTAAATCTGTGACGATGGCCCTGGGTTGGTCTGGTCTCTCGGTCCGAAGCTGGTTTCTTAATTTTGATCTGATTGTGGGCTTTGAGGCTTTGATTTCGTGATTGGCCCAAAGGTGGAATGACAGTTATGCCCTTGGTCCTAAATTTGGCCAGTACAATAATAAACATAATCATAAAAAAATGAAAACCATAATTTTTTACAAATATTAATATATAATTATTCTTTGCAAATATAAAGAAAAATAATAAAGAAATATGAAAGAAGATTTACCTTATGGAAAATTAATTACAATTTTATTTAAAATTTGTAGGAGAGTTGTGAGGTTACAGATGAGAGAGTCTCAGATCGCAGAGGATGAGATTGAAGAGGATGAGAGAAAAAGCAGAGGGAGAGAAGGGTTGGTGGCATTCTGCATTTTAACCTATTTTTAGCGTCGAATATCCATTTCGACGCTAAATGTCTGATTTTTAGCGTCGAAATTAAATTTGGACGCTAAAGATTAATGGATTGTCGGTGATATCGTCATAAACCTTTAGCGACGTAACGTATCGACGCTAAATGTCAAGTTTTCGGCGTCAAATACGTTTTTCGACGCTAAAAGTTGTCGACGCCAAAGATTATTGGAATAGTTAAAAAACTCTAGCGTCGAAAATTATTCGACGCCAAAAGTTGTACTTTTGGCGTCGAAAATCTTATTCGACGCTAAAAGTAGAACATTTGGCGTCGAAAATGATTTTCGTCGCGAAATTCTTGATATTTGGCGTCGAAGAATATTTATTTCGACGCTAAAAGTTCATTTTCTTGTAGTGATTTAAATGAGAAGATGTTTTCGAGCAGATATAAGGAGGTGTTAATCAAGGTGGTACCCGAAATAATTCTGACATATGCGATGAGTGTTTTTTGATTGCCATAAGGAATATGTTCACAAAATATTATTTATTTGTAAATTGTAAAAAGATGATATTAACTCAAATAAGTTTTCCCGGTCCAGTACTTCTTTTAGTTCCTTCTATAAATTTTAGGTGCGAATTCAATTTTGATTAATTATGAAGGATAATAATACGTAGAATATTCTTAAGTTTTAGGGCATCCTAACTAATGTTCGAGCTGAAATGAAATGGCCCCTTCCATTTTACATCTAAATTCTTAATTTAACCATCTAACTAACTTGAGGAATTATTCTTCATCATACATTTTTTAAATCTTACTTTGAAAGAAGACTTGAGACCAAAATGTGAGTTTTTGTCCAAAAGCAATTTTAGTCAAAAGTCAAAAAAAATAATTTAACAAAAAGAGATGGGCCCCAGGTTATTGTTGGTCAGGTCTTCGCGGTCGCAGTCTCCAGTCAACTCCACCCCAAACAGCACGCACAATAATAACACTGAAGTCCATTTGAGGGATCATTGTAATTAAAGATAACAATTGATCAGGAGGGAGATTAATTTTTAAATCGAGATAAAAAATTATTTTTAATCTCGATCGAAATGAATAAATTTTAGATAAAAAAAATCAGGATTTGAGAAGATCTTAGCCCGAATTTTTATTTGAGATAAAAAAATTCTCCATAATTTTAATCTGAATTTTTATTTAAAATGAAAAATCGTCTCGAATCTCATATCAAATAATATAAAATCTTAAATACCGATGAGAATTTGAAATTTTCAACCCCGTAAAGTGCTCAGTAAGATGATATACTAGCAAACAAGAAATTCAACCGAAAATAACTTAGAATTATAACATAGGAAGTCTTCTGAATTTACTTGAAAATAAAGGCTTAAAATGTATTTTTCATCTCACAATCTCCGCCATAAATCTTCCCTCCCCCGGGAAAAAGAACACCCAACTTTACCAAATTTTATATTATGTAATCGTTCTTATTCTTGTTCCTCTGCCTCTTCCTCTTCCTCTTCCTCCCACCTGAAACGCAAACCAAAATTTATATTAATTCCATTCTTGATACTCTCTAGCTAAAGCTAAAATGAAGCACAGCCTTGTACAAAACATATTCACAATCTTGTCTTTCTTCTTCTTATTGTCATGTTCTTCTGTGTTCAGTCAACTTTCTTCAAACCAAACAAGCACCATGATCAAACTTTCTCAGATTCTAAACAGTTCAGTTCCATCATGGGATGTGAACAAACAGCCGAACCCATGTCTGTGGAAAGGAGTTACTTGCAGCAACTCTTCAATAAGGCAGATATTTTTATCTGGCTCAGGTATCTCAAGCTCTGACTTTTTGCCTGTTGTGTGTCAGCTTGGTTCTTTGCAGTCTCTTGATGTCTCTAGCAATCAATTGAGCTTGATCCCCAATGAGTTCATGCAAAGTTGTGGAGGGATTGATGGGCTGAAGCTGTTGAATTTTAGCAAGAATAGGTTGGTTCATTCTTTGCCTATCTTTAATGGCTTTGTTGGATTACAATTCTTGGATTTATCTGACAATCAATTGGATGGGAACATTAGTTTACAGTTTGATGAATTAGTTAGTCTCAAAAGTTTGAATCTTAGTAGGAATTCTTTTAGTGGGCTTCTTCCTATCAATCTTGGAAGATCTATGGCTTTAGAAGAGCTTGAGCTTTCTTTGAATGCATTCCGTGGTGAAATTCCTGAAGCAATTGCTGATTATGGGAATTTGACCTTGATTGATCTTGGTGCTAATTATCTTTTTGGGTCTGTTCCTGATAGAATTGGAGAACTATCCAAGTTGGAAGTTCTTATTCTGTCTGCCAATAACTTGAATGGTAGAATTCCCACAAGCCTTGCTAATATAGCAACCTTATCCCGTTTTGCCGCGAATCAGAACAATTTTTCTGGTTCAATTCCTGGTGCAATTACAAGGTTTCTGAGGTATTTGGATCTTAGTTATAATAAATTGAATGGGGGGATTCCTTTAGACCTCTTGTCACATCCCAATTTGCAGACTGTGGATTTGTCTTTTAACACTTTCGATGGTCCAATTCCGGAGAACATATCTTTTAGCTTGGTGAGGTTGAGATTGGGAAGCAATTTGCTCACTGGGGCTATCCCTTCTGCATCATTCGCGAGTCTTGAGACGTTGACTTACTTGGAGCTGGATAACAATAGCTTTACGGGAATGATACCGCAGCAACTGGGCAATTGTCGAAATTTGACCCTCTTGAACTTGGCTCGGAATAGACTGAATGGTTCATTGCCGATACAGTTGGGTTCTCTTGTGAACCTTCAAGTTATGAAGCTTCAACTCAACAAGTTGAGTGGAGAGATCCCTAGTCAATTTTCTCAACTTAAGATGTTGTCGTCAATGAACATCAGCTGGAATTCACTAAATGGTTCGATACCTTCCCTGATTTTTAGCTTACCGAAACTTTCAAACTTGTACTTGCAGCACAATAATCTCAGTGGCTCAATACCCAACTCTATCACGAACATGCGCTCTTTGATAGAACTCCAACTTGGAGAAAATCAGTTAAGGGGTCCAATCCCAGTGATGCCAACGTCACTGCAGATTGCATTGAATTTGAGCAGCAACCTCTTTGAAGGACCTATCCCGTCTACACTGAGTCAGCTGATTGGATTAGAAGTTTTGGATCTCTCAAACAATAATTTCTCAGGTGTGATTCCAGAAACGTTGACTCAAATGAGGGCCCTTACACAGTTGATACTTTCTCATAATCAACTCTCCGGGGTTCTTCCTAAGTTTGGTTCCTTTGTTTCGGTTAGCACTACTGGAAATCCAGAACTCAATGCGACAGTACCAGACACTTCCGCAAGACCAGCAAAGAGAAGAAAATCAGTTGCTGTGCCTATTCTTGTTGCCCTTGCTGCTGCTATTCTTGCCGTGGGGGTAGTCACAATCATTGCTCTATCAATTTCAAGAAGCTTTTACAGGGTTGAAGATGAGCATTTACAATTAGGAGAAGGTGCATCTTCCCCTCAGATCATTCAAGGCAACCTTTTGACAGCGAATGGAATACACAGGTCAAATATTGACTTCACCAAAGCTATGGAAGCAGTAGCTAATCCTTTGAACATTGAGCTCAAAACTAGGTTTTCAACTTATTACAAATCTATCATGCCTTCTGGAAAGAGTTACTTCATTAAGAAGCTTAACTGGAGCGAGAAGATATTCCAATTGGGTAGCCACGATAAATTCGACAAAGAACTAGAGGTCCTAGGGAAGCTGAGCAATTCAAATGTCATGACGCCTTTGGCTTATGTGTTGGCTTCTGACAGTGCATATCTTTTCTATGAATATGCTCAAAAGGGTACTCTTTTTGATGCTCTTCATGGAAGCCTGGTAAATGCTTTAGATTGGGCAAGCCGTTACAGCATAGCAGTCGGAGTAGCTCAGGGTCTTGCGTTTCTTCACGGATTCACCTCTAATCCGATTCTCCTCCTTGATCTTTCAAGCAGAAACATTTTGCTCAAGTCACTGAAAGAGCCGCAAATTGGAGATATTGAACTCTGCAAAGTGATTGATCCCTCAAAGAGCATTGGCAGCCTCTCCACAGTTTCTGGTTCAGTTGGCTATATTCCTCCAGGTAAACTTCTCCTCCTTTTCTTATAATCAAAGAGAGCCGAAAATTATGAGTGTTTTTTTTCATAATTCCTTGCTTAAATGCATGCTTCTTTCTCAACTTGCACAATCATGTAATTCCAGTTTTGTCAATTAGATGGTTTCAAATATGTATGCTGTTTTAGCCTTATGTTGAGGTTTACATTTGGTCATTAGCCTTTTGTTGAGGTTTCCATTTTGGTCATTGCAGAGTATGCTTACACGATGAGGGTAACAGTGGCGGGGAACGTTTACAGCTTCGGGGTTATTCTGTTGGAGTTGCTGACAGGAAAGGCTGCAGTTAACAAGGGTAACGAGTTAGCCAAGTGGGCACTCCATAACTTAGCACAGCAAGATAAGCTGGATCACATCCTTGATTTCAATGTTAGCAGAACATCACTTGCCGTCAGGAGCCAGATGCTTGCAGTTCTTAAAGTTGCTGTTGCTTGCGTTAGTGTCTCGCCAGAAGCAAGGCCGAAGATGAAGAGTGTGCTATGGATGCTTCTGAATGCAAGATAAACGATGATGAAAAATAAAAATGATACTCCCCAACACAGGATAAAACCTTGCCGCCTTGTTAAATATAAATTAGTAGCAGCAGTCTACACATGATGATTTTTTTGAGTTTTGATTTTATCCTACTATTTTGTAAACGAAAAGCACATGTATGGTGGCTCTGTAAGCCAAAATGTAAAAATTATTACATATGAAGCTTTTTGAAATATATAACATGTAGCAATTACAGGATATTGGTTCCAATTTGGTTTTCAGAACTGAAACCATTTCAATTATAATTCACATTTTCTGTATAAAATGTAATTTTTATAAATTATATAACCATAAAAACATTGGACATCTAAGTTTATAATCTGACAAGAGTAATTTTCCTGATACTAGTTTTATCTTCGCTTTGAAAGAAGAATAGGACCAAAGTGTTGAGTTTTTGTCCGAAAGCAATTTTAGTCAAAAGTTAAAAAGTCAAATTTAGAGGGGAAAAAAAAAAGATTCAGTGAATTTGGATTCAGTATTTGAGTTAATTTTTTTTTTTTATTATCTATTACCATGTATATATTTATAATTAAGATTTAATTACATGTAAATTAGCATTGGAGTAGTAATCCGAGATCACAGCGGAATGGTAATAGCTGCATCTGGAAAAGAAGTTAGCTCTAGGGGAGATGTTGAGTTTTGCATAAGCTTAGACCATTAATTTTGGCTCTCCCAAGTCATTGTGGAATCTGATGCAAAAAAAATATAATAGATTTTAATTTGGGGGAAAACTCAAAGCACTTGGATCATTTCAGAGGTCGGAGTTGCAGCTAAAAGAATGAAAATTTATCAGTTTCAGTTTCAGTTTAGATCAAGATCCTGTAGAATAGCAAAGATTGTTTGCAAAGATTAGGATTTCTGGTCTTTGAATGGGTGATTTTTTTTTCCTCCATTATTATGAGCAATATGTAATATTTTCTTTCAATATATCGTGCAAATCGATTCATCCCTAATTCAAATACAAGTTGAGACCTGGACATGTCATGCTCCAAGGCTCTAAGCATTGCAAACAGAATTCACATTTTCTCGCCAACCATAAGCTCCAGGCCAGGCTATAACTTCAGATACAATCTCATCACAAATCAATCCATTGATTTCAGTCTCATGAGCACAATTTGTGATATTAAAGAGCATGCTTATACTTCACATTTAGTTGATGACGAAATTTTTTGTTCATTATGACAAGAATAAATCAATAAACAGCCAAAAATTAATGGACAACACAACATACCCATTGTTTATGAAGGCAAAATAAAAATAAAAATAAAAAATCAGTAGATTAACTGAAGAATCATAGGAAACAAACATCTCTCTTCACAAAAAAGAAAAAAGAAAAAAATAAGCTTCTGTTCATTATAGGACTTTGAAAACAGTTGACTAGCTCACCTGTTTTTTTTTTTTTGCCTGCATGACTCCCACTCCAGCAAGATCAAGGATTAACGACGAAAAAAACATTAGTGTAGGGAACATACTAGGAGTGGGAGGGGAAGATATCTGATTATTGAAGAAGTATGCATTTGTGATACGTATGTTAGACTAGAAGGTAAGATCTTTGGGATCCTCAATAATCTTTGCCAAGGTTTGCAAGAACGAAGCCAGATCAGCACCATATATCACACGATGGTCCGCTGTAACATTTACCTGTAAATATTGCAACTTATCGGATTAAGAATCTATGTATACAGGTCTGAGCACACAGAACAAAGAAATGCCTATTTCAAAAACATAACGAAAAAACATGTTTATACCCGCATCTGATTCTTCATGCCAATCCGACCATCCTTGGTTGCTACAACTGTGGGCTCAGATGCTCCAACAGCCATTATTGCTCCCTGCATAAAATAAATAATTAAGTAACCATAGCGTACTATATTAAATTATTCAATCCATACAAAACTGATCTGCCTCTTGCTGAGAATATGGCAGATCAGAACATATTCACATTGGGGAAGTACACCTACCGTTCCTGGCGGTAGAATGGCATCAAAACGATCAACACCAAACATACCAAGGTTGGAGAGAGTGAAAGTTCCTGCAAAATAAGTAAAATAATGAGCAGATATCTGAAAGTTCATGTCAGTTCAGAGGTATTCTGGTAGTCAAGTATGGAGTCTAACAACACAATTATGAGCATTTTATGGAACAAAAGAGACGGTGATCACAGTTGACTGGGAATGGTTTGTTGAAGAAAGCCCCATTGTTACTTTATAATTGTTAGATTTTATAAATTGGCTGCTTTGAGCTGGATACATTTCGACCCAACCCAAACAAACCAAACCAAAGCAACCAAGCCTTTTCCTACAAAGTGGAGTTGATTACATGATTATGCTCTATCTGAGATCATTGTTTCATCAAGTTTCATACAACAAAGTCTCTTTTTATGGTTTCTGTCCATGTCAACTTAGCCTTCCTCTACCTTGCTTGATATATGGCAACACCATTTGCTTTCATTTTCTCACCGGAGCACTTAACAGTCTATGTTGGATATGTCCAAACTATCTTAATCGTGTTTCTCTCATCTTCTCCTCAATCCTAATTTCTTCATTTCTAATTGTCTTTCCTAGTCCGCTCATACATCCATCTAAACATTCTCATCTCAGCTACCCTCATTTGTGGACATGTTGATGCTTTATTATCCAACATTACATTCCATAAATCATTGCATGTCTCATGGCTGTCCTATAGAATTTACTTTTAAGTTTTAAAGGAATGTTGCGATTGCATAAGACCCTAGACGCATATCTCCATTTCCTCAATCCGGATTGAAAAGCGTAACATCCCGATCTACTTCTCCATATTTTTTAAGGATAGACCCTAAGTACTTAAAACACTCGCGTCAAAAAATTCTTATTATGCTGCATTGCCTATACGATTTTTGTTAAACTCACACACCATGTATTCAGTTTTTAACTTGCTTAGTCGAAGGCCTTTTAGCTTCTAAAGTTCTTCTCCACATCTCAAGTTTAGCCTCTACACCTTTAGACTCATCCACCAAAACTTATCATCAACACATTCCGACCCAACCCACAATCCAAATAAATTCAATTGTTAAAATACAATCCAAATCTAACAATCAGCACAGTGGTACACCACAAAGCATAGGATTTAAGGATTGACATACCAAAAAAGTGGTCATGAATTTGGATGTCCCTATGCAAGGTAAAGAAAGTTCAGAGAGAAGTTATATACCCAGGATTAACACCACAAATATTCTGGATGTCAGAAACGTCTCATTGGACTAAAGGCATAACAAATTCACAATGACTGATCCTTTCTCATAAGTCGTAAAACAACTTTATCATGCCAAAATGTTGTTCAGCAGTGAAAGAGTGCACAACAAGGTGATAATTCATCCTACATAGCTAACAATTAGCAAGTGAAGTATGGAAGATAAACAAACCAGTAGAGAAAAAAGGAGCATAAATTAATCAATAAAGCTTTCTTGTTAAAAAATTGTGTAAGAAATAAAGGCTCAAGGAGATTAACATAATACAAAAACTGAAGTCAACAATATTTTTGTAGACATGACAACTCATGAAAGTTAACATGAAATGATGATAGTACTCCTAGTTCTAAAAATTTGACTGTCGTATATTACATCTTTAGATGTTCAATAGTGCTAAATAAGAAGATTAATTTTTATTTGGCATCATTAATATCTTGGTAATAGAGAATATCTTAGATGGTCATATTTGCATGCAGGAACTTATTTGCAGTACCTGTATTGTATTCATGAGGTTGCAGCTGCTTAGCACGAGCCTTATCTACCAACTCCTTCCACTTTCTTGATAACGTATAGATGTCAACCTAAATGATAATTTGGGATACCACTCAAAATTCAGCAACAAATTTTCTCCAGAGAGACAAAAAGTAAAGGAAACATTACAATGAAGAAAAAAGATAGATTTTAAGAACCTTATCGGCATCTTGAAGCACCGGTGTAATCAACCCACCGTCTATAGCCACAGCAACAGCAATATTGATACTACTATTGTAGACAAAGCTATTACCATCTCTACAACTAGAATTCACAACAGGATGCTGAACCAATGCAAGTGCTGTCGCCTTTGCCAGCAAAGCCGTCATTGTAACTCCCTTGGACTTGATCTATAAAAACAAGCACAACCAAATCAATAACTCATAACTTCTCAAAACCTCTAGTTTTAGCAACAATAAATGATTGTCCAATACATTCCATTACAAATTATCTCTAGAGCCAATGAAGCAAGAAACTAATAGAAACTCATTATGATGGTATGTATGGAATTGAGATTAAGCAAAAGCACGAAAATAATTCGAAAAAATCAGACCTTTTTGTACAAAGCATCGAGTGCATTAGTAGTAATACTGTAACCAACTCTGAAAGTAGGAACAGTTAAGCTCTCCACCATGATGTCCTACTAACAGCCCCTTGCATTGTCGTAAAAGGCACTACACTTCCCAGCTCAACACCCACAGGAGCAGCCGCCTTCCAGCGGCAGCGGGCGCTGGAGAAGCCGCTGCCGCCTCAACATCTTTGGCCACAATTCTCCCCATGGGCCCACTCCCCACCACTCTCGCAAGCTCCACCTTCAATTCTTTCGCCAGTTTCTTCGCATACGGTGAAGCCACTATCCTCTTCCCCCTCCCTCCGACGCCGGATGCACGGCCGAACCCACCGGAACGGTAGATGGGCTTACAGATTCCGCAACTTTAACTTTATCCGGTTGTGGGTCCAGCGCCGCAGCCGCAACAGGAGCACTACTACTCGATGTCTCCGGTGGAGTTGATGAAGGTGACCCACTGGAAGCAGCAGCCTTAGCTTGAGCCTCAGAAATTTCATCCTCTGATTCAGCCAATAACGCGATGGCGGAGCCGACGGCGGCGACGCCGCCTTCATCGACCATGATTTTAGCGAGATAGCCGTCGTAAAAGGTCTCGACATCCATGTCAGCCTTGTCGGACTCAACAACGACAACGCTTTCGCCTTTGGAAAGCTTGTCTCCCTCGGACTTGACCCACGAAACGATCTTGCCTTCGGTCATGGTGGAGCTCAAAGCGGGCATGAAGATTTCGCGGATCTTGGCGTTCACTTGGGTCCTGGAGCTTGAAATACGGAGAATGTGGGTCTGGGTTCGCCCAACGAACGGGGAAGATGAAGGAAGAAAGGTCGTTTGCAGAAGGTGAGCCATTTTTGGCGATGATTTTTGAGCTCTATTGAGTATGTAGCGCCTTGTGAATTGAATTTTGCAGAGGAATTATATTGGAGAAAATGCTTGGGTTTTTTTCTTATTTATAAACGCCTAATAATATCGGGACCCTTCTTTATTTAAAATATTATCAATAAAAATGTAGTTTGCATAATTTCTTATAATGATCCAGCCGATATATTAATTAATTCTCTTGTATATTCTATATCCGTTGAACCAACAAATAATAATACATATTTTTATATCTTTCATTAATAGATATTTACTAAAATCATTTCACTCATAGGTTTCTAATGCTTATATAATTGCTTTTTATTTCAAAGAGCTTTTTATATAATATTTTCTAGTTTAGGTGTATCGATATTTTAAAACACATTAATACGTAATCAATTGGTATGAGTTATCCATTGTCAAATTTTATTTTTTTTTCTAAAAAAGAGCCCAATTATTATTTTTTTTAGTGAAAGTATATAAGTAAGAATTTAATTTATATTTTATTTATAATGGATCAAAGTGGGTGGTTAAAAGAAAAATAAACACAAAGAAAAAGACCCAGTTAGGGGTGAATAAAAAAACTGAAATTGAAAAAATCGAATAGAATCGAAAAAACCGAACTGAACCGAATTAATTCATATTTTTAATTAACAAAACAAACCGAACTGAATAAACTAAATAATTTGATTTTTTATTAATTTTTTAAAGTTTAATCATATTTTTTATTATTTTTTATTTTATATTTATTACGATATTAATTGTTTGGTATTTAGTGATGGTTGACTTCAAGAAATATTTTTATTTTATTTTTTTGTTTTGGTTATATTTGTGATAATTATAAGAGTTATAATGTACAAAATTTAAATAATTGTTAAATTCAATGAATATTATTAATTTTTTAATTTTTTTTTATTTTTTAAAAAAAACCGGAAAAAACCGAATTTTTGAGCTGAACCAAACCGATAATTAAATATAATTATAATTTTTTTGAAAGAAAAAAATTGAATGGTTATTTAAAAAAAATTAAATAAATATAATTATATATATATTTTTAATAATTAGAACAAATCCAACTGAACCTTGTCGACGGCTATATGGGATTCATCATATTTATGTATTTTATAGAGAGCAAAACCGCGAACAAATGCAACAATGAGGATTTGAATAAAATATTCTAATAAAATATGTCTTTTGTTGATATTTTATTAACGTTTAAGGTCTTAAGTGTTATTATACCAATTTATAATTATTTTGAAGTGTTTGGTTGTTTATCTAGAGTGTATCGAAACTGGGCGGAGGTCTCAACGATTTTACCGGTGAATGTGATGACGTGTGTTTGTTAGTTTCTTTGATCTTTCTGTGTTTTCTTTTCCCTCGAGGTGTCAATAGTATGGGCTAAATCCTTGCCAAACACTTTTTTTCCTTTTTCTTTTAAAATAATAATATTACAAAAAATTAAATTTTCTATAAACTTATATAAGCGGAATGTGAACTAAAAGCGACGGAAAAGTCCAAGTTCGGTCTGGTTTGGGGATAAAATTTGAAGACATGGTTTGATAATGACACTCTTGTGGAAATTTTGTTTGTATGAAGTCTCAAGAATCTCGAATCCGTTTTGTTAAGAAACAAAACCCTCTTAAGATCAAGACGAACCTCTAGAGAACATGTCTCTAGCAATCCCTATGTTTTCTTGAAGCAATCTTGTTAGTGAAATTTAAAGACATCACAAAGAATCGCTAATTATTTGATAAGTCTTGTGTTCAATTAATAAACAAAGAGAATCTGTCTCTCTCACCAATGCACTCACGCAAATATGCTTGAATTGGTTTGAAAGTTGTCTATTTTTCATTGATGAAAATTAGACTTTTAAATAATATGTACAATACTTGTCCAACTAGGAAAAAGAAAAAACAAATCATAATCTAATTCTAATAGGAACTAACTACCCAACCCTAATAGGAAACTAACTCCCCACGTAAGGAAAACTACCATAGATAAGGTAATCAACTAATTTGACTACTAAATAAACACAAATAACTAATACTTATAGTCAGATTTGTGCATCCTTGTAGCTCTTTGGGCTTGCATTGCTCTTATTAATCTTGGGCTTGTTCTTTAAACACTTGGATCAAGTTGACACAGCTTGGACCCTCTTCTCTATAGCCCCACATGACTTGATTCTGCTCATGGAGTCTATTTGTTGAATTTAGCCACAAATCCTTAGGTTAGGTCTGCCATCGCTTCTTTAATCTTATTAGTTTTATGCCTCGTAATTAGCCTAATGGGAACTTGAATTGGATTAATTACATGCTTAACAATAGGTCCATCTCATTGTGTTCCTTGATTCATATCATTCTCTCCCCCTCAAAAGGATTCGACCTCGAATCTAAACCTGTATCAAAATGAGATAAATAAAAAACGTTGAAGGTAGCAGAAATATTATACTCACCTACAAGATCCAATTTATAAGCATTATCATTGATGTGCTCAAAAACATGAAATGGTCCATCGCCTCTTGGCTGTAACTTGGTTCTTCTTTGTGTTGGAAGTCTCTCCTTGCACATGTGTAGTCACACCCAATCTCCAAACTCAAACATAACACGTTTTCTACCTTTGTTCGCATAAGAGGCATATTAATCATTATTTCTTTCAATATATTCACGTGCCTTCTCATGTATCGACTTAACCAACTCTGCCTTTTTCTTTATGTCCAAGTCCCCTTGCTCATCAATAGGTAATGGTAACAAATCCAAAGGAGTTCGCGAGTTAAAACCATAAACAATCATAAAAGGCGAGTAACCGGTAGAAGAATATATGCACCTATTATATGCAAATTCAACGAATGGCAAATATTCCTCCAATGACTTTAGATTCGTAGTGATAATAGTGCGCAACAATTGAGTTAAAGTTCTATTAACCACTTCCGTTTGATCATATGCGAAAATAATAAAACCGAGAAAAATGACTCTATCCATGCAGAATGTGTATTTCTTAGTATATAGTTTCTCTTTACATAAGACATCAAACACTAGTCTTAAATGTCTTACATGCTCGTCTAAATCATAGTTGTACACAATAATATCATCAAAATAAACTAGCATAAAAGACCTATATAAGCATGCAAAATATGATTCATTAATCTCATAAATGTGCTAGGTGCGTTCGTAAGACCAAATGACATTACTAACCACTCATAAAACTAATATTTAGTCTTAAAAGTAGTTTTCCATTTATCCATTTCCCTCATCATAATTCGATGGTGTGGGCGGTAAAAGTGAGATAAAGAAAGAATGTTTATTACTTTTAATTTGTTAGGCCTAGTCCTTGAAGTCCAATTGAATTATGGACTTTGTTATGAAAGCTTTCTGTATTTGGACCTACACACATGTGTTTTTAGGTTAGGATCTTCCCCTTCTTACTTTATGTTTGCAATTAAGTTGCTAATCAAAGAGTGCAGTAGTTGTAGACTCTAGTTTTCGCCCGAGGTTCACAATTGAGATTTCGTGAAAGGGGGCACTGGCGATCCTGCAAAACAAAGATGTAGAGTGAGCGGGAGTACTGCCCACCGGTGTGGTGGGTGCCGGGGGCACTCCGACGCTCAAGTCAGTGAAGGAACTGAGGAAGTAGTAGGAGGAAGGTCAAAGTAAGATACTACCTTGAGCTTCGTAGGGTTCCGTGAGGGCGGTTGATGTGAGATACTGAAAGCTATGGAGAGAATATAGTTGAACTATGAGAGTTCCTTTTCCCTTCCTCTTGGATACTCTTCGTTTATATACACACACCTTCGGGGGGTGTATTTACTTCTGTTTGATTGCTTTGTCTGTTGGGCGTCAGTTACGGATGACTCCATAAAGGGTGTTTATTGTGTTTGCCCGTTTGTAGGCTGGTAACGTTATGAGTGGTGTTCGTGAGCTTGTGCATTATGTGGACTGACTTTTGGAGGATCTTTCGGTTGTGGGTGATGGTGTTCACTGGGCTTGGGCCTGCGCTATGCCTTTGGGGTTTGATTAGAGAGTTTCGGGGGTGTATTTAGCGGTGGACCTTGAGCAAAAGGTCGAAATTGCCCTTGGCACAAATTTGGCCCATACAGTTTGTCCCATACTCTTTAAGTCAATGAGTCCTTGGCTTGGAGAGTACTTGACGCATGGGTCGCTTGGGAGGATGCCATATTATGTTGGTGTACTCGAGCGTTGATGCTGCCTACTAATTGAACTAAACGAATGTTAAGTTATCAACTTGAGTCTACAAGAGCCATTGGGGAAATACCTAGTCATCTGAATCAGATGAAGGTCAGGATAGTGAACTTGACTCTACAGGAGTTATTAGGGAAGTACCCAGTTGAACCTGCTGAAGGTTCAATATGTATTTCACACGATATTGTCGTATGGACTGTAGGAAGTTCATGTCTTCATTTGACTGGACATGAGTCCATGAGGGATGTCCCCGGTCAACTGAACCAGACGAAGTTTCAGGATATAAGTCATACGACATGTGTAATCCATGTCTACAACTTGACTCGACATGAGTCCATGGGGGATGTCCCAAGTCGACTGAACCAGATGAAGGTTCAGGATATAAGTCATACGACATGTGTAATCCATGTCTATAACTTGACTCGACATAAGTCCATGGGGGATGTCCCCGGTCGACTGAACCAGATGAAGTTTCAGGATATAAGTCATACGGCATGTGTAATCCATGTCTACAACTTGACTCGACATGAGTCCATGGGGGATGTCCCCGGTCGACTGAACCAGACGAAGTTTCAGGATATAAGTCATACGACATGTGTAATCCATGTCTACAACTTGACTCGACATGAGTCCATGGGGGATGTCCCCGGTCGACTGAACAGACGAAGTTTCAGGATATAAGTCATACGACATGTGTAATCCATGTCTACAACTTGACTCGACATGAGTCCATGGGGGATGTCCCCGGTCGACTGAACCAGATGAAGGTTCAGGATATAAGTCATACGATATGTGTAATCCATGTCTACAACTTGACTCGACATGAGTCCATGGGGGATGCCCCTGGTCGACTGAACCAGATGAAGTTTCAAGATATAAGTCATATGACATGTGTAATTCATGTCTACAACTTGACTCGACATGAGTCCATGGGGGATGTCCCCGGTCGACTGAACCAGACGAAGTTTCAGGATATAAGTCATACGACATGTGTAATCCATGTCTACAACTTGACTCGATATGAGTCCATGGGGGATGTCCCCGGTCGACTGAACCAGATGAAGGTTCAGGATATAAGTCATACGACATGTGTAATCCATGTCTACAACTTGACTCGACATGAGTCCATGAGGGATGTCCCCGGTCGACTGAACCAGATGAAGTTTCAGGATATAAGTCATACGACATAAGTAATCCATGTCTACAACTTGACTCGACATGAGTCCATTGGGGATGTCCCCGGTCGACTGAACCAGATGAAAGTTCAGGATATAAGTCATATGACATGTGTAATCCATGTCTACAACTTGACTCGACATGAGTCCATGGGGGATGTCCCCGGTCGACTGAACCAGATGAAGTTTCAGGATATAAGTCATACGACATGTCTAATCCATGTCTACAACTTGACTCGACATGAGTCCATGAGGGATGTCCCCGGTCGACTGAACCAGACGAAGTTTCAGGATATAAGTCATACGACATGTGTATTCCATGTCTACAACTTGACTCGACATGAGTCCATGGGGGATGTCCCCGATCGACTGAACCAGATGAAGGTTCAGGATATAAGTCATACGAAATTTGTAATCCATGTCTACAACTTGACTCGACATGAGTCCATGAGGGATGTCCACGGTCGACTGAACCAGATGAAGTTTCAGGATATAAGTCATACGACATGTGTAATCCATGACTTGACTCGACATGAGTCCATGGGGGATGTCCCCGGTCGACTGAACCAGATGAAGGTTCAGGATATAAGTCATACGACATGTGTAATCCATGTCTACAACTTGACTCGACATGAGTCCATGAGGGATGTCCCCGGTCGACTGAACCAGATGAAGTTTCAGGATATAAGTCATACGACATGTGTAATCCATGTCTAAAACTTGACTCGACATGAGTCCATGGGGGATGTCCCCGGTCGACTGAACCAGATGAAGGTTCAGGATATAAGTCATACGACATGTGTAATCCATGTCTACAACTTGACTCGACATGAGTCCATGGGGGATGTCCCCGGTCAACTGAACCAGATGAAGGTCTATGAAAGTATTTACTCTACAGACCTGACGAAGGTTCAAGAATATTTCCTCAACATACAACTAGACCTGTTGAATGTCTATGAAATAGTCTTTCCTTATCATACTACTAGACTTGTTGAAGGTCCACGAGCCTGCTGTCGAATGGGCTATCAAATGGTCCTGATGGAGGTCCATGAAGGTCATCACTCATTCTCCTTGTGAGGGTTCATGACACTACGGTCGAATGAAATTGATGAAGGACTGCGCGAATCTTCACTCTACCTGTCCTGATGGAATTTACAACTAATGAAAATCCACCCATGTTGAATGGACGAGATGACAATCCATCTTGTCATACATTGAATACAATCTTTCTAAGTCGTACGGGAGAGAAGACAATTTTTCCATGTACCATAGAATTGATGGACATTCATCTTGTTGTTTGGGAATTGAATGAAAAAAATGTTTTATCACCCCGTTCATGTCGAGTGTGACCACACGAGATGATACTATAAGTGCCCTCGAATTAAAATAATTTGGAATAAAAAAAAGCTCCACTCGACTACTATTGGATTGCGTCGAGTGGACTTACTGTCTAACTTTAATTTTGTCTCGTTTGAGTGGGAGAAGTAGATTATGTGACCTTAATATGGCCCTATTATCGATAATTTTCACATTTGAAGGGCCGACTTATTGCTTCTGTCTAGCTTGCTGGGGCCTTCCAATGTGACCATGGCCCATGGGTGACGTCTTTGGCCTGATCCTACAATTTCTGAATCTAACAGCTGAGCCTACGAAAATTTTGCTTAGGCTGATTTGGCTTGTTTAGTTGGGTTCAATAAAGCCCAGATATAGCTCCATTGCGCGTGGACTGATGTTGATAGCTGTTAAGTTGCTTTGAATGTGTTTGATTTTTATTCAATTCGAACCTTTTAGGTGCCGCTTGGGCTGGGTTTTGTAATGGTCACTTGTGTTGGATGGGCTGCGAGCTGGCGAACCGAATTCTAAGCCCATCGATTGAGCGGATGGAGGGAGCCGGTGTCGTGTGCTAATTTGAAACTGGTTCCTCTAGGCTAGGGGTAAAGTGGCGCTTTACTATGAATTTTGAAGAGCCTATATCTGGCAAAGTATAATTCCATTCAACCAGCTATTCATGCGACAAAAGAGCTTTGTGTTCAGCCTACACTTGATACGATAAATAGTCCCCAAAACCGGATCTACAAACAATGCCCCCAAAACCTAGTCCTCTACACCGCCTCATTCATCGACAGAGAGGCTGCACTGAGCCGAGCCATCCAGAAGCCGTGGCGCTAGAGCAAATCTGTTTGGTGTAACAAGCCAGAGACCTGAGCCATCACGATGTCGGCGATCTCCCCGGCTCGAGAGGTATCCACGTGGATTATCCAGAGAGCAAGGTCGGAGGCGAGAGCTGACTCGAAGTCGCGGTCGGAGGAATCGATTGTCGCTGCTCTTTTCTGGAACCGATTTGGGGCTCTCTCTGTTATCGGTTTGTGTTCTGTTTCATTAGTTGTATGAGCTTGATTAGGATTTGGTTTGAGATCTGTTGATACGGATGACTATGAGGGGCTGGATTTTGGCCGTCGTTGCTGCGTGTGGTCTTGCGTCACTTGCTCTTTGTGTCGACTCGGCTAGAAGATATTCACGTGCTAGATTTACGCATGTCAGTTGGGATACATTTCTGTTACTGGATTCATCCATGTCGGCTGAGGGATACTCATGTTACTGGACTTATGCATGTCGACTGGAATACATTTCCGTCATTAGATTCAAACACGTCGGCTGAGTATGAGTTTTGTAGACTTGAGATGGAGGCTTTGTCCCTCATGTGACTGACTTGTAGGATTTATTCTTGTCACTAGGTCTGAGCAGTTGGCTCTTTGCAAGCTTGTTGGGGCATGAGGGTTCAACCTTTTTTGGTCCAAATTATGATGGCGGTATCGTTGCAGCACCGTGTAAGGGCGTTGGGTGCACATGGTCGCTCGAGACATTCCTTCTTGCAGTTTGTGAATTTTCAGCACAGTAGTGTAACAGTTTCGGCCAGCTGAGGTCAATTGAATGTAATAGGGATATGAAATCTGCCCTACGGTTGTCACTTATAGAACCAAGTAAAGCCTAGCAACTGCTCGAGAGAATACCACAAAAGGCTTTTCAATAAGAATTCTGAAAACAAATCTGACAACCTCAAATATAAGATCTAGACCGTCCACACTTATGGTCTTCATCACTCAGTGCACTGTAATTAACAATTTGAGCATCATTTTTCCCTTTCGCCTCATGACCGTCTACAATATTGCTGAAGATCTCTTCCACCTCATAGAATTCATCGGGTGTAAAATTTTCCATTTCAATCACATCTTCAACAGCCGTAACTCTGCTCTAAAGTCTTTTGAAAACTGGTCATTGGCATCCCTTTATTAACAATGGGGCCGACGAAGTGCATGAATGTAGAATGACTGACACCCGTGAATGGAAAAAAGAAAGGTGGTCTTTGCGATCTGGTGAAGGGGCTGTGTTATGAGCTCTCAACTTCGTTTGGTTCAGAGGGATGAAATTTTTAATGGATCTGGTATGCTGAGAATGAATGATGCACACGAACCCCCTATAGTTGAAAGTATGTTGGTTGGTGATGATACTTCTGAAGGGAAATTAATATAGTTGTGCAGAATTATGGAGGCTAGTGAACCTAATTTCCTAGATCCATCTCAGAATGGAGATACAAATATATCGGATGGAGGGATGTATGTTGGCTGGGGCATGCTCGTTTCTGGAGGCATGTGTGGGATACATGGCTTGCTTATCTTCAGCGTGCTTCTCTCATGGTCTGGTCGAATGGGCTGGCTGGGAAAGCATGGGCATGGGCGAGTGGTCTAGCTGACAGGAGCAGGACCCCAAGCTGCATATTCACGTGGGCATCTTTCTTTCGTTGGCATGTGAGGCCTGACTTGTTACTTGGTTAACTCCAAAAACCTTTAATTTGTCCTCTATGTCTTTGGTAATGGAAGAGTCACGTGGAGCACGCCTCCAACTAAAAGTATGCTTTCTGGTTTTCCAGTCCCAATGTTTGGGTCCTGGAAGTTAAAAATGGCGTATTGGCTTTGGGGAGTTTATTCTTGTGCGTAAGTTCTGGATGTCTATAGATGGGGTGTAGGGTACTGATCTTGTTTGGACTGCTTTTCCTGCTCATGAAGATGTTGTGTTTGGGGGTTTCTGTTTAGGTTTATGCTTTTCATCCTCAGTTTCTGGAGGCAGGTGATTAATGGCGTTTCTGCAGGGGATTCTGTTTGGGTGTTTTTCTTCTCAATGGCCTTCACACGCCATAAGCGATGTGGGATCCTGGGCAGCCTTTTGCGTAACTTGAGGGGTTGCTAGTGCTTGGTTTCATCGGCTCCCTTCTGAAAATAATCGGTGTGGTTTGCTTGGTGTGTTTATTGCACTGGGCTTGCAATGGGCTTTTGTCAGTTTGATTCTTTTTGGATCCTTGTTTGCTTTTTCTTGAGCTCTTGTACCCTTCCTGGGATATGTCCATTGTACTTTTATACTTTTCACTTCATTAGACATGATGAAAGTCCGGATCATACCCATACCATGGGTCGAAATACCAATGGAGTCATACATGTCGAATGCAGTGTCAAATGGAATCTTAATTAAGTGACAAGCTATATATATAATAATGTCAATTGGGACACCCTCAATAACATACTGATGTCGAGTGGAAGATCCCTAACAAGTCCTATGTCAGACATTGCAAATGTCGATTGTGCCATCCATAACAATTATCTAGTTTTAAATTATAGTGTTGACTGGGACACCCATGACAAGTTTCATACTACAACACCAATTATAAGTCTAATGTCTTACTAATGTCGACTGAGAGATTCTTTAAAAGTGTAGGCCATACCTGGTAATGTTGACCGGGATGTCCTCACCAAATCTTCATTTGGGTATTGTCAAATGGGACAATCTCCTTATGCCGGTTCCATTGAAGGGACACGCCTTGTTCCTGATGTAGGTCCATGAGACTGGTCGAATTGAGTCTAAAATTATTGACAATCTATTAATGTCTTCTGGAGGAGATGAGGATCTTCTTAACGTCGTCTGAAGAAGATAAAACTTCTTTCATGTAGTCTGGAAGTGATGGCAATCCTCCTATATAGTTTAATGGTTGATTGGAGTATGGATGTGGATTATGAGGATATTCCCTGGTCGACTGGTGGAAGTGTGTAGAATGATTCAAGTGTTGGTTCACTGGTAGTCTGGCACCAGGTAGGCTAGAGAGTCACTCTTTCTTACTCTTGTATTTCCTTTCGCATGGAGGAGATAACTTGTTGTGATCGGTCGACTGGAGAATCATGTTGGCTTTTCTGGTGATTAAGTGGATGGTCGTTTGATGGTGGATTTCCACTTGCCATATTTTTTAATGCTCCTAATGGATTGGATCAAATGATAGGATTTCTGGGGTGACCTGTAGCCTCGGGCCTTTGGGAGGTTGAAGATATGTGCTTCAATGTTTGTAATTTTTCTTGGAGGGTGACTAATTAAGTGATCATGAGATCTGGTGTTTGCTCGTTGCGTGGTGCATACGAGTATGGGAAGGGTCGTAGATGGTGAGATTTTTGCATGCTATGAATCGCTAGGGCCCCAGGTGTTGAGTTTCAATCAAGTCCCAAGGATCATAAATCATGCATAAACGAGTTGAATACATATCAAAGGAGATGCGGAATAACTCACATTGATCGGTAGAGATGCAACAAAGATGAACCAAATTCGCACTTCATGTTTCTGCCTCCCTCCAAGCTCGGCAATGGCAGTGAACTGCAGCTCCATTTTCGGCTTTGGGTGGTCCTCCATTGATGCTCCAAGCTCCAAGCTTCACAAGGTGATTCCTTGCTCACGAAATCACTTCCCTAACACCTTTGTATTCCTCCATGGTGTGCTAGCACTTAGATCTTGCAACAAGATCATTTCTTTCTCCTTTATTGATCGGTCAAACCAGAAAAATTGAGGAGAAGAATCGGTCAAGACCGAGAGAGAAGATGAAGAAGTTTTGGCTCCAAAAATGAGCAAAAACCGTGTACTGTGGAGAGAGAGGAGGGAAAAGAAAAAGTAATAGGTTTTATTGATTTATTTTCCAAAAATAAATAAAACATATATACCAAAATATTTTTCCCAAAAGCAAAGTATTAAATGCTTGTCAATCAACACAAATCAACTCACATCAATCACTCAAATGTCACATCACTCAAAGTGACATGTGATTTGACGCTTGATGTGACTTGCGATTTGACGCTTGATTTGACTTGCGTGCCGCACTCGAATTCGAAATGCGAATGCGCTCGCAAACAATCCCGGGCTCGGGTTCGCTAATTCCAAATTAACGAATTTTCCGTTGCGTCGTAATTAAATGATTACGCCTAGCGAATTCCCTATTCACGTCGCTAACGAATTAATTCTAAATTAATTCGTTCGCCCGAATTAAAATCTAATTTCAATTCCGCGTCGAAATCTAATTTCGTTATAATATATCGAATATATTAATTTATCGATTAATTCCAAATTAATCGTTCTCTCTCTTTAACGATATTTTATCCGAGATAAAATATCTCCGTAATTAATCCCAGATTAATTTTCTCTCTCATCGAATTAATCCCAGATTAATTAAAGTGCGAGTCATACGTCATCGGTGAATCTTCAGGAACCGACCCATGAGATCTCCGGATATGTTGGCAGTAAATACGGTCGTCGGACTGTCCGAACACGTAAGTACCTCGTACTACGTTTATACCGATTTACAAGACAAGGTTGGCTTCTAGCAAAGCGCCATGCCTACCCAATTCTCCAGAAATATTCTTACAGGAATATATAGATCTGTATCAAGCGTAGTATACCGTAGTATTGTGTATATCGGCCCAGTATCGGATAGTCACGTGCTAGGGCTGTGGCTGGATAAGTGTCCGCCCCGTCCGAAGCACATGTCGGATGTCTGGTAACATAGTCTCTATAATCGGATATTCATGACCTGGTCACAATATCCCGATTGGTTGCGCAACACTCAAGAGCACTAGTACCGTATCCAGCGTGACATCATCTCCACTATGACTGAAGTGATACTTCCGTCTTGACATCACACCCAATACACTACGACTCTCTGATAAACCCAGAAGTGGTGTACGCAGAACCGGTTAAAGCCCTGTACCACCAAGACCAAAGTCTATCGATTATCGCAAGTATTAGCGATGCAAGTCTCAGGTTAAGACTATACACACCTACCTTGATTTCGGCCTCCCATAGACACATAGTCATAATACCAATGGGATTCCGAGGGGTCTATCCAGAGCGAAGCTGTTTCCCGTACCATCGGTGAAACACGACCTCTTATCGCACTTGCATAAGTATCCAATACTTATATATATGAGAACTATGCCGTTGTGCCCTCACAACGCGCACAAGTGCAATACTAGCCTATTCCGCATTATCGATGTCCTGTCTCGATAATACTCCGGCTAGGGATATTTAATGATTAATCCTTCGTGGACTGATACTGTCTCATATCATCTCAATCCAGGAACTAATCATATGGACCTCTCTTCATTTATACATCTATGGTGATCTAATCACAAATGATGAGAGTGCAATTTCCTTGTCACATAGTTAATTTGTACAACAACACCGTGATCTGTACAAATTGTGACGCTATGGGTCATATTATCCAACACCACGGTGGGCGCCAAATTGTAGACTCTGGTTTTCGCCTGAGGTCCACAATTGAGATTTCGTGAAAGGGGGCACTGGCGATCCTGCAAAACAAAGATGTAGAGTGAGCGGGAGTACTGCCCACCGGTGTGGTGGGTACCTGGGGCACTCTAACGCTCAAGTCAGTGAAGGAACTGAGGAAGTAGTAGGAGGAAGGTCAAAGTAAGATACTACATTGAGCTTCGTAGGGTTCCGTGAGGGCGGTTGATGTGAGATACTGAAAGCTATGGAGAGAATATGGTTGAACTATGAGAGTTCATTTTCCCTTCCTCTTGGATACTCTTCGTTTATATACACACACCTTCGGGGGGTGTATTTACTGCTGTTTGATTGCTTTGTCCGTTGGGTGTCAGTTACGGATGACTCCATAAAGGGTGTTTATTATGTTTGCCCGTTTGTAGGCTGGTAACGTTATGAGTGGTGTTCGCGAGCTTGGGCATTATGTGGACTGGATTTTGGAGGATCCTTCGGTTGTGGGTGATGGTGTTCACTGGGCTTGGGCCTGCGCCATGCCTTTGGGGTTTGATTAGAGAGTTTCGGGGGTGTATTTAGCGGTGGACCTGGAGCAAAAGGTCGAAATTGCCATTGGCCCAAATTTGGCCCATACAGTAGTGAGAAGTGAATTTTTCCCACCCCTTTATCTATAAACTTATCAGCTTATATATATATATATATATGTGTGTCAATTTCTGATTGACACTTATCCATAACTGGACTGTCCTCCAGATGTATGATGTATATTTGACATGATACATGCTCTACTACGATATTAGGTGTAATTATATATGTTATTATGTAGGTTAAAATATGCTTACACATTAGGATAAATGGATTGCTATTAAAGTCCACTAATCACAGATGGTGATATATGTGACTTCATGTACTTCAGAGTACTGATATGGAGGCCGGAATACTTCATATGCACTATGATGATAATGAGTCTTCTCTAGAATAGGTCTAGATCAGATTGGACTGAGCTTGAAGTGTCTCCATTCAGGAGTGAAATGACCTCGCAACGATATTACTTCAGAGTAACGTCACTCCGGGGTCGGGGTTTAACCTCTCCGATTAATTCATTATTTCTCCGGAAGTCTTCAGACTTCAGGGTAAGCCTGAACTCTCATATCTACTAGTACCTATAGTACCATGACATATGTCACCCTCTCATTGAACCTTTGTTTACTTGCAGCAATTCCACTGAGGAAGATTCAACTGCATATCAACACGTGTCCCTGGTTGCAGAGCTAAATCTGAGCACCTATATCCACTCCCTCATCAAACTGTTTATTTGAAATAAATGGTGCTTATGATGATAACATGTGTCGCGACGCTTCGTACGTCGAGCTGTAACATCCCCAATCTAGAGATGGTAACGGCAAGGAATAAGCCGTCTCATTCCCCCCGAGCCTATGACTATAACCAACATTACTAAACTTATATTACTATGCAAACTCAAATGTAGGAACCATTGTCCTTCACAAAAATATGAAATACTTCTTAAACAATCATTATAGTATGCTGACAGTACTTCTTCCTCAACTCTACTCATTTTCCTCATTCTGAATTCAATAGTTTTCTCTGAAAATTTATGGATTCCTAACTCTTGTGTGTTTTATTTTTTTAAAAGCTTTCTTGTATTTTCTTTTTTCTTTCAGTAATAAAATTATGTGTGTTTTTATTCAAATTATGAATAGTTCATTTCTTTTTGCTGGGTAAAGGGTGAAGCTTTTAATATGAAAATTTAGATTAATCTCACTTATATTATAATATATAAATTGAAATCTAATGATTAATATTTAATTTAAATATGGATTAATTATTGACAAACTTTGTTACCGCATATATGGCTGGTTTTATTTATTTGACATAATTGAGTATTTAACTGAACTTATTATAGACAAAGTTATCACCGCCTTATGGCTGGTTTTAAATATTTTGGCATAATTAATTCCTGAAATAAATTAATTGGGTAATAACGATAATTTATATATTATAAGAAGTGAGATTTCTAAATTTGAAATATTAAAAGTGGATCCCCTAATCCCAGTATTTTATTTTATTATTACAGTTTAAATTAAAATTCTCCAATCACTTCAAACAATTCAATCTTTTTCTTTTCACTCAAATTATTATTTTATCCTATTAAATCCATTCTCTATGGATCGATCCCGGTCTTACCGGGTTATTTTATTACTTCGACACTCTTATACTTGAGAGTAAAGAATCACTTTTTGAACGTGTCAAGTACATACCATAATACCATCCATTCAGAATTATCTATGGAATTGACATATGTTTTTCCATCCTATATTCCATATGGAAGTAGGTACGTAGCCAGTTGTTGCCTTTATACTGCCGTAGTTACTATTTGACAATTGTATGTCTAGCCGGACATGGTATTATTTCCGATCGGATATACGACATCGGATCAGAATAAAAACAAGAAGTGGAATGAAGATTAGAGTGCCATCAAGTCTCATTTTAGCTGTAACTCGGCTCTGAGAACACGTCTGAAAGTTTTGGTTGATCGCTAGGATCTACCCACTAAAGGGAGAGAGATTCAAGTTTATAGTGTTTTTGGATGGTTTTTGTGAATGTCCATTGGTTGCTTTCTGTTTCTTTGTATTTGTATGGGTGCTACTGATTTTTCAGAAAAATGTCATCGTAATTGTGAAAGCGCTCATCTTTTATAACGTGATGCATATGGCTTCACAAAGGAAAAATTTCTCTTGGTAAGGAAAATAATAATTAGGGAAAGTGATTAAGAAGGGAATTTATGTTATGGAAACTGGTTAAGAAGGAAAAGATATATGTTCTAGAAATTGGTTAAACATGAAAGCATAATCAAATCCTTCTTCTTAATCTGGAAACACGACGCAAAATCGATCTGATATGCTGTATATTCGGCCGGATGGGGTATTTATGTCATGTTAGATTTATTCCTTATGTTCGGTCGAATCTGGTTGGGATTTCTGGGATTTTTTTTCTTTTCCAGCATTAAACCTTACAACCTTCCCAAACTTTTCAGGTGGTGCCCTGTAAGAGAATAATCATCGGACTATAAAAATACAGTTTACTAGAATAGTGTAAATCAAGTGTAGATAACCATAGGAAAAAAGTATTGGTAATATGTATAGATAATGCAAGCCAAATGTTCGATGAATTGAAGACCTTGATAGAGTTGAGTAATTAATCAAATTATGTGCATAATAATATGTTTTTAATGTGTTGGAAAATATAATAGTGGTTTCCGAATTAAATGAGTCAAATAAAATAGTGAATTTGGTAAGTTGGGAAGAAGGCTCGAGTTGTGTTATATTCTAGACAGGTCGTATTATTTTACTTATAACTTGAGTTCTAAGTATCCGTTTGATGAACCGTAAAATTTTGAGTAAACTAGAAACATTAGGAACCAACATATCTTTAAAAAATGAATTTTTGGACTTAATAAGAATTTAGGCCGAATTTATAAATTGGGTTTCCTAAAGCTCACTACATTCTATTTTTATCTGAATAGTCATTGAAGCTTCACTTGTAACTTATGTTTCGGGAGTCAAAATTAAAATCCATAAAAACCTACATAAATTAGACACATTAAGGTTCATCATATTAAAATTTTAGCCTATGATTCACTCCCAATTAATTGTAGAGACTTTTCAAATATAGAAATTGAGCAGCCAATGTTTTTCAACGACTAGGTACAATCTAAATTTCCATATCCTCATTTGCTTAATTCTAAACCGATGCCCGTAAAATTCGTAGACGACATAAATATCCCAAATTTACAGTGAGGTCCATGCATCTCATATTTTATTATATTATATAAAAAATGTTATGATTTATGAAATTTAACGAATTGAATTGACTATAGATCGGTGTCATGATTCTCAACAACTGCCAATGCCATGAAGCACATGTGGTTTACCTCAGCACTGTGAGTGGATACTTTCGTTGTTGATTTGATTATTTTATTTCTTGGAATACCTTTCTTGTTGATTAGATTATTTGACTTCTTCTGTGATACTATGAATCTTTGGTTTTATTTCAATAACGATCCTCATAAATGATTTAAAAATATTGATTACGTGGTGAGATATATGCTTGAGATTGAATTGAGAGGACTTGATTATGTTTTATGATCTATTTAATGATGATAAAAATTTTAAGAATTCGTAGAACTTAGATGTTTTTGTTATGTTTTAAGTATATGAGAAATGGATTTTGAGATTTAAGAACAATAGAGATTGTTATTGAGATATGATTTGTTGAGAATGAGATATGTTTTAAGATGATGTCTTTATAGATTCTTTTTTTAAACATGTTATTGAGTTGAGTTTTCATAGATACTTTTGTATTTATGTAGTGTTCTTTTGTCCACCATGATATGAGATTTCTGGGCCCCGTCCATTTGAGTTGGTTCCTGGACGTCTGATTCATTACCCAGTTGAGTTGGTTCCAAGACAACTAATATTTATTCGCCTAGGGCGCTTGATTTATTTATCCAGTTGAGTTGGTTCATGGACACTCATTTTCTAATATGTTCAGTTGAGGTGGTTCCTGGACAATTATTTTCTGATTCGTCCAGTTGAGTTGGTTCATGGACGTAGAGATATTGTTTCTGAAGAGTTTTTGAAGAAATAATTATTTTATGATGATTTTATATTAAATTTGATCTCATTTACATCATTTTTGAATTTTAATTAATATTATTGTTTTATTATCTTACAGTGTCTACTCACTGGATTTTAGTAGACTCACCCATATTCTACAGATTTTACAGGATATTCTATCTATTGTGCCAATGTATATTTTTTTTGAGACATGAGCTGAGGAGATAAGGTGTCACTGCAATCACTAGGGATTGGTCTATCATGTATTATTTACATTCATATAGAATATAGTTGATGTATTTTCATCGAGTTAGGGTTTACACATGTAAAAGTATAATTATGGCAGTGAATAATATTGTGTTAACATATTTAATACAATATATTTTGCATAATATATTTAAGTTTATTAATCAATATGAGATTTGTTAATGTTATTTGTTCAAGATTGGTGAAGTTTGAGAGTATAATAACGTTTGTCAGAGGCTTAGGGTGACGGTGGGGTCCGTCACCTGCCAGTAGCATATTGGGGATGTTACAGAGATACTAGTCAATGTCTCATGAGATGTAGCTATTTGTTCCATTCAATAAGAGAAATGCCTTCACACCTTAAGCCAAGGTATTGAGTAAGTGATAGATACTGCAACATCTTACCACGTCACTCCTCATAGAGATTTCTTCACAACATATAAAGCAAGAGACTTTGGTACAGTGAAGATGTGAAATACCAAGTCATCTGAGATCGTGGAATTGGTGATGTTCAGATACAGAAAAATATCAGGTGTACAATAACACTGAAGGATGGATGACATGTTCCAGAACTCTGGCTAAATTTACTTTCGGGGATATCCCTTGACAAATAGGGTTAAGATAATCACTTTAGCAATATCACATAGAGAATGATAAAATGTGTTATTGTTGTCGCCCGATGATATATTTGCGACAATTTATACAAGAATCTTGTAAATATGTGTACAAACAGCCTCAATATAGTTGAATAGAAGGCTTCTCAAAATCTGTTAAACTAAAGACTCGATCACATGAGTAAGAAAAGGTTATCTACAAGATCTTATCACTGTTTCCTAGAATGATACACTAGATCTTTGTAATCACTGTTTATTTGGAAAGCAACATATAATCTCCTTTAATTTCTCTTATACGAGAAGATTAAAGTTGTTTAGTCTTGTACACTCTGATGCTTGTGGTCCATTTGAGGGTAACTCACTAGACGGTAATAAATATATTTTTTACTTTCATTGATGATGCTTCTCCGAAAGTGTGGGAGTATTTCTTGAAGACGCAGGATCACGTCTTGTATTATTTCAAACTATTCAATGCCATGGTAGAGCGTGAAATAGGAAAGAAGCTGAAACGCATTCGCATAGTGACCGGCGTGAGCACACACGTATAACGCAAGCGTACGTATTGTTCAAGTAGTATAAAAAGTATCGATCCCACGAGGACTTAATACCCAAACTATTAATTTTATGAGGTCAAATGATTACTAGTATCTAACAGGTTATTTGATTGATTTGAAATGGCGACGATTCTAAATTTAAAGACAAGTAAATAAAATTGTTCGAAAGTAAGTTTTAAGAAAATTCAATATTAAAAACTATCTAGGGTTGTGAATCTTTTCATATTATTTAAAGATGAAGTGGTTATCCTATAGTTGGGTAATATATTAATTTATTAACCTGGAACACTAAATTATGTGAAAGCCTCTGTCGATGGTCAGACACAAATACCCAGTTTAACCCAATTGATCCATATGTCTATGTCAACCAAATTATCTGGATTCATTAAGTTTAAGTTCCAATTATGGCTACCCCCGCCCGACAGGTATATGTCTATCCTGTAAGGAAATCTATTAAAGGGTTATCTATCCTCAAGGAAGATCGTGGGCTATTGAGTCTAATGTCTCAAACTTAAAATCCATATGTCTAGTTCATTTTAAGTTTACCTAATCAATTTTATTAATGGCCAGTTAATAAAAATCATTAAGATTAAGACTCAATAAATAAATTTTTATATTACCCAAACTATAATCTAACCCTTATAACCGGTGATATTGAAATTCATCACAACCCTAGATAACTAACTTAGTTATGACACATGACTAGGGCTAGTAAAAACTTAAAAGAAAAAGCCATAAAGTAAAAATTCGAAATAGTAATTGCGGTAAAGTAAATATTGAAAAGTAAATAACAATAAAATAAAATGCTAAAGTTAAAGGAATTACTTTTACTATTTACTATTTTAGATATCTCCCATAAAATAATATATAAACTTGTAATAATATTACCAACCAGCCATATAGGCGGTAACCTGATTAATTCAAATTAAGTCCGACCAGCCATAAGGCGGTATGATTTGTCCATGAACCTGCCATATAGGCGGTAAGAAAATTTAATTATCAACCTGCCCTATTTACATCAAAGAAATGAGAGAGAATGGTGCAACTAAAACTGAAATCTCGAGCTCAATTTATAGACAATTTTTGCGTCCAGAGTCGCGACGCCAATGGCTTCAGCGTCGCTACGCTGGACCTGTTGACTTTGGCCCACGCGGATTGACCACGCGTGTTCTGTCGGCAGAATCTGGTGATGACACATGTCACGCGGTAAAAGTGGTGCAATGAGAAGATGACACGTGGCAGACGGTGATTGGCTGAGCTATCAGGCTAATGAACATCTGACACGTGGCACACGTTTAGGATTGATCCAATGAGAGATTAACACGTGGCAGCATGTGAGTCATCGGTGATTCGGTCCAATGAAAACTCGACACGTGGCACGCGCTTGCTTTGGTCCAATGAGAGATTAACACGTGGTAGACTGCGCATTTTAGCTGATCTTCTGTGATGATGACACGTGTCCCTCGGCGCACGTTAGGCGTCGCGACGTGATGAGTCTTTGCGTCGCGACGCGAAAAAATTACCAAAATGCCCATTTTCCAATTTTCACTGTTTTGCTCCAAATCACCTCCAGAATGTCCTGAAACTTTATTTATCTACAAAATAACACAAAACACATCAAAATATTCACAAAGCTCAAGAAAATATACAAAATATTAGGTTAAATGAGTGGGAAATAGTGATAGATTTACCACTCATCACACCCCCAAACCTAACATTTTGCTAGTCCTCGAGCATAACACAAAATAAAATAACATCATAAAATTTAACTAAGCCACTTTCGTAGGGACCACGGTTGCATTTAGCGTATGCAACAAGCCTTTAAACCCCTAGGTGTCCCTAGTGGACGAGTTGTAGTCTCGTGAGGGTTTACAGCAATGATACCCACAAACATTTTACAAAAGTAAAAAGGTAGTAAAACTAATGCACACAAAAGCAAAAAGACAAGTGAAAAGAGAATAAAGAAGTTAGTGACTAATCAGGTGAAATTTCTACTCCAAGTTATTAGTTGTTTTGTTTCTTTCTAAATTACCGAATAAGTAAATTCTCCAATCATATTTACCATTCTCCATATACACAGCCAACAAAATATTAATCAACTCATTTTTGCCCACAACAGTCATAAGTGCAGTTGATAATAGAGTAATATTTTTGTCCTAAAGTTCTATCAGATTTCACACCTTTTTGTAGCAATGGAATAATTTTTTTTTTCTGATTTTTCTTTTATATATATACAATATCTTCCATCTATGTAACGAGTGTTGGGTCGGTGGCTCCTAAACCAGTTGGCTTTAGGGCACCAGGTGTTAAGACACCCATACGGACTTAATTACTCAGACTTTATATATATATATATATATATATATTTGCAGCATCTTTGATCCATGTAGCGAGCTTTGGGCCAGTGACTCCCAAACCAGTTGGTTTTAGGGCACTAGATGTTAAAACACCCTTACAGACTTAATAACTCGGATCTCGGATTTTTTTTTTACTCCATCACTTTTTGAGATGCTTCCTCCAATTAAACTAGAGCACTGAATATTACAAACTTTTCAATTTTAGCCTATGTCCGTATGTTACTATGTATGTTGATAATATCTGTCAACTGAGCATATGAAGATCCATTTTAGTCAGTGTTAAGGAGAATTCACAAATTAAATAATTTAAAAAGAAATAAACAAAATTAACTTATTTCGAAAATAGGCTTGAGATACGTCTCAAGAGTGGAAACTCCTTACTCGACTATCTTTTACCAATTTCACCTTTTTAGTCAAAGCACACAAAAACGCAAATATTTTTGTAATTTTTGAAAATTTTTCATTTTTTTTGTATTTTTCGAAAAATTTTGGACTAAAAATAAAAACAATACACAAACTAAAAACAAGGTACTGATCAACTAATTCCCTCCCCCAAACCTAAATGAGACATTGTCCTCAATGTCTTAAACAGTAAAAGGAGAGTTAAGAAGATCGTACCTGGTTAGCTGAAAATCTACAGGAAATTAAAGGTTAAGATCCAGATTAATCTACGCCTCTTACCAATCATCCTCGGACCAATTTATCTTTGAAAGGATAGGGTCAACTCGTGGTTCATAGGCTATGAGTTGGTCTATTAGATCCGGAGCAGTTCTGGCAGTAAAGAGGAGTTCTTTTAAAAGTTTCGACACGAACCCATTTCTCCGAGCATCATCAAGAAACACATAAAGAAAATCATAAAATCCATCAACGTTGAGCAGTCCAATTGGTTTCTGGTGTATTTTCAGGTTCGCCCAAGATAACACAATAAATATTTCCTCCAATGTACCCAAGCCACCTGGCAAAGCAACAAAAGCATCATCAGCACGGTTAATCATTTCCACTATCGTTCAAACATACCTGGCACAATCAGTTCCTCTCCGTTTGATGGTTCAATAAGATTTGCTTCTGCCAAGGGTTTTGGGATGATTCCCAAAACGTGACTGCCTCCTTCCTGTGTAGCCTTTGAAACGATCCCCATAAGTCCAAGATTTCCTCCTCCGCCATATATTAAGTGCATATTCCTCACAGCTAAGACTCGACCCAATTCGTGTGCTTTCTATGTATTGTGGTTTAGTACCAACACTACTACCGCTACAAAACACACAGATGTTTTCAACTCGTCTTCTTGAAGTAGCTTTCCATTTTTTATGTATTTCTTTCTCAACTCTGGATGCCTTCAAAAGTACAATGACGGGCTTAATTTATAGTACTTGAAAAGGGTGAGTAAAAATAGCACAAGTATCTTGCAGAGGACGATTAGTACCGAAATAATATCGTGATAGTAAAAAGGTCTGGATCCTGTCGGTGAAAAGAAAACAAACAAAAACACATTACAATTATTAAGAAAAGACAAGAGATATAATATTTACAAGAAAGTAGCGGCTTGATCGACGTCTATGCGTCAGGGACAAGCTTCCATCCAATTTTCTTATAAATTGGCAAACATGGTTCTTTTGAGTCAGATTCCCAAGACTTAACTGTTGTCTTTCTTTTTGAAATTGTGTATGTATTTGCGAATGGCTATATGAACATATCCACTGGGATGCGTCTCAAGAGTTGAAGATATTTAATCTACAGACTCCTTACTCAAGTCATCCCTAATGAATTTAATTTTTTCTTCGCGCGATTATCAGACACCATTCCTAAAGAACGACAACGAGTGTTGCAATTAAATCGCACACATTTGAAACAAACACCCATTTTCTTAGCTCTACGTTTCTTTGCATATGTGCTTCTTCCAAAACCAGGCATATGTGAAATAAAAGAGTCAGAAGACTCACCTGCCAATCGGACTCGTGCTTCAATTACCCAACGAATATCATTAGGAATACCATGGATTGTCAATAACCTCATCCGTTCCAAGCGAGCTTTATAGACTTTCATCAGAGATTTTTGAGGGAGAGAAGGAAATTGCTTGTGAAGATTTGCGAGAGCTTCTTCCATCTTGAAATGACTTAATCTGTAAAAACTAACACACAAAATTAAATCACACACACAAATCACAATATATACACAAATTGCATGGGTTGCCTCCCTGCGAGCGCTAAGTTTAAAGTCGTCGTCAGCTAGACGTGACTTCTGAACGTTAGGCTGGATCTGAAAGTGTGACACTTTCTTTTTGTCGCTTAAATGATTCTCACCCCAGTAGTGCTTGACACGCTGACTGTAACTGTTAACCTTGAATGTGTTGTTGGTTTGGGATCCAGTAATAACACAGCTCCATATGGTAAAACCTGAGTGATCACAAATGGACCTGACCACCTAGATTTCAACTTTCCAGGGAAAGTTTTCAACCTCGAGTTGTACAACAACACCTGCTGCCTTGGTTTCAACTGTCTGTGCATTTTTTTTCGGACATGTCATTTTTGGTCTTTTCCTTGTACAATTTGGCGTTCTCATAAGCCTGTAGACGAAACTCTCTCCAATTCATTGAGTTGGTGAAGTCTTTTCTCTCCTGCAGCTTGTGAATCAAGATTCAACTTCTTCAGTGCCTGTACGCCTTGTGTTCAAGCTCAACTGGCAGATGGCATGCTTTCCCGAACACCAATCGATATGAGGACATACCAATGGGTGTCTTGTAAGCTGTTCGGTAGGCCCATAATGCATCATCTAGTTTTGTTGACCAGTCCCTCCTTGTTGATCCAACGGTTCTTTATAGGATTCTTTTGATTTCCCTGTTTGAAACCTCAACCTGTCCATTTGACTATGGATGGTAAGCTGTGGCAACCTTGTGAGTAACTCTGTATTTGGATAGGAGTGCATCGAAGTATTTGTTGCAGAAATGAGAGCCACCATCACTGATAATTGCCCGAGGTGTTCCGAACCGAGTGAAAATGTTCTTTTTCAGGAATTTGATCACCACTTTTGAATCATTGGATGGCAGTGCAATTGCTTCAACCCATTTGGAGACGTAGTCTACAGCAACCATGATGTATATGTTTCCAAATGATGGAACAAAGGGTCCCATGAAATCAATACCTCATACATCGAATATCTCCACTTCCAGAATGTTTTGCAATGGTCCTTCATTTCTCCTCGAAATATTTCCCGTTCTCTGGCACCTGTCACATTTAAAAGAAAAAAGATAAGCATCTTTAAAAAGAGTGGGCCAGAACAAACCTGATTGAAGGACTTTAGCTGCAGTTTTGTTTCCGCTAAAGTGTCCGCCATATGGTGATGAATGACAGTGCTGTAAAACACTGTTGATTTCCTCCTGTGGAACACACCGTCTCAATAATTGATCAGCACAGCATTTGAACAGGTACGGTTCATCCCAGACATAGTGCTTGACTTCTTTGAAGAACTTTTTCCGTTGCTGAGTTGTCCATTCCAACGGCCGTTTTCCTGACACAATGTAGTTGACATAGTCAGCATACCAAGGGACTTCCTGTTGTTTCATGGCAAACATCTGTTCATCTGGAAAAAGTTTCTTTGACTGATAGATCTTTGTCAGCTGTTTCTCCATTCTCGAGCCTTGATAGATGATCTGCCACCTGATTCTCTGTTCCTTTCCTGTCTTTGATCTCCACGTCGAATTCTTGCAGAAGAAGTATCCAACGGATTAATCTGGGTTTGACATCTTTCTTTGTGATTAGATATTTGATTGCTGAATGATCTGTGTAGACCACCACTTTGGGACCCAACAGATAGGAGCGAAATTTGTTAAAAGCGTACACAACTGCGAGCAACTCCTTTTCAGTGGTTGTGTAGTTGAGTTGAGCTTCATTCAGAGTTCTGCTGGAGTAGTAAATGGTGTGGAAAATCTTTGCTTTACGTTGTCCCAAAATTGCACCTACAGCAAAATCACTAGCATCGCACATCACTTCAAATGGAAGGGTCCAGTCTGGTGCTATTATGATGGGGCAGAGACCACGCTTTTGTTTTAAGATTTCAAAAGCTTCTTCATGGCATTCTTTGGTGAAGTTGAAAGGCACATCCTTTCCAAAAGATTGCAAAGAGGTTTTGCAATCTTGGAAAAATCTTTGATAAATCTTCTGTAAAAACCTGCATGTCCGAGAAAACTCCGAATCCCTTTGACAGATATTGGTGGAGGTAGTTTTTCAATTGTATCTATCTTTGCTTTGTCTACCTCAATCCCCTTTTGTGAGATCCGGTGTCCAAGAATAATGCCCTCCTGTACCATGAAATGAAATTTTCTCCCAATTGAGCACCAAGTTTGTATCTTCGCTCCTTTGTAACACATGTTCCAAATTTCGCAAACAATGATCAAAAGAATTTCCAAATACAGAAAAGTCATCCATGAAAACCTCCATACTCTGCTCTAGCATGTCTGAGAATATGGCCATCATGCAACGCAGAAAAGTGGCGGGGGCATTACATAATCCAAATGGCATCCTGCGGAAAGCAAAAGTACCATAAGGACATGTAAAAGTGGTTTTCTCCCGATCTTCTGGGGTGATGGCAGTCTAATTGTATCCTGAATATCCGTCAAGAAAGTAATAGATTCATGTCCCGCCAATCTGTCTAACATCTGGTCAATGAATGGTAGCGGAAAATGGTCATTTCTCGTGGCTTTGTTCTGCTTTCGGTAATCCATGCATACTCTCCATCCAGTCACCGTTCTTGTTGGAATTAGCTCATTCTTTTCATTGGTAACCACAGTAGTTCCTTCTTTCTTTGGTACACACTGCATAGGACTCACCCAACTACTATCTGAAATTGGGTAAATGATGCCAGCATCCAACCATTTGATTATTTCTTTCTTCACGACTTCCTTCATGATTGGATTAAGTCTCCGTTGATGCTCAACTGTGGGTTTGTACTCATCGTTCATCAGAATCTTGTGCATGCAAAATGATGTACTAATGCCTCGAATGTCTGCTATAGTCCAGCCAATGGCTCTTTTGTTTTCTCGTAATACTCTCAGTAACTTTTCTTCCTGCTCCAATGTTAGTGAAGAAGAAATAATAACAGGTAATTCAGAAGTGTTTCCAAGAAATGCATACCTGAGAAGGCTCGGAAGTAACTTCAGCTCCAGCTGTGGTGGTTCTTCAATCGAATAATGGTGGTGACTAACTCCACCTGAGAAGGCTTGATTCGATCTTTCTTTGGCAATTCCAAGCTTTCAACTGGTGGTGTTGCTTTGAATCGGAATGGTTTGTCAAGGTAGTTGATACATTCCAGGATTTCAGCATCTAGCTCACTGTCAGTCATGTTGGTGATGCAAGCTTCAAGTGTATCTGTGGGATTTGGCTCAGTATTTTGAACGATACTTTCAACAACATCAACTCTGAAGCATTCTTCTTCCTTTTCATCACTCGGGAATTTCATGGCTTTGAAAACATTAAAGGTCACTTCTTGGTCCTGCCACTTTCATGGTCAGTTCTCATTTTTGCACATCAATCACAGTTTTACCTGTAGCCAAGAATGGTCTCCCAAGAAGATGATAGGTATTTCTTTGTCTTCTTCCATGTCAAGGATGATGAAATCTACTAGGAGAATTAGTTTGTCTACTTTCCCAACACATCTTCAACAACACTCTTGGAAATGCAAGTGTTCGGTCAGCAAGTTGCAATGAAACTGAGGTAGGCATTGCTTCTCCAATTTGCAGTTTCCTGTAATATAGAAAAAGGCATCAAGTTAACACTGGCTCCTAAATCATATAAAGCCTTACCGATGTAATGTTCTCCAATGGTGCATGGAACTGTGAAACTGCCAGGATCTTTCAACTTCGGGGGAAGTTTCCTCTGAATAATGGCGCTGCATTCTTCCGTTAATACTACTGTTTCGTAGTCTCCTAATCTCCGTTTTCGTGAAAGAATATCTTTCATGAATTTGACATAGCTGGGCATTTCTTCCAAGGCTTCTGCAAATGGAATGTTGATATGCAGCTTTTTTGAATACCTCCAAGAAACGAGCAAACTGCTTGTCCAGTTTGTTTTTCTGAAGTCGCTGAGGAAAAGGTGGAGGTGGAATGATCTGATCTTTTTCTTTTTCCTTTGTTTCTTTTTCCTCCATCTGTGGAACTGCATCTTTTGGAATTTCCTTAATTGTTGCCTTGATCCCTACATCTTTGTTGATCTCAGTACCGCTTTTCAAAGTAATGGCTTGAATTTGCTCATTCCTCGGTTCCTTGGATTGGGTTCTGTGTTGCTGGGAAGATTTCCTGGTGGTCTGTAACTCTGAGCATTGGCCAGTTGGCCGATTTAATTCTCCAGTGCTTTAATAGAAGCTGATTGGCTCTGAATCACAGCATCGTACTTTTTTAACTGAGCCAACACTTCTGCTATTCTTGGTTCATTTGTCTGCTCTTGGCCTTTGTTTTGTTGCTGAAGTCCACGTGGTGGATAGTTTTGTTGGAATCCAGGTGGTGGATTGTTCTTTTTCCCTAATTATTACTCCATGAAAAATTAGGATGATTCATCCACCCTGGGTTGTAGGTGTTGGAATATGGATTGTTCCCCTGCATGTTGAAATTATTGACATAATTCACCGTCTCTTCAAGTTGGTTTGGTTCCGGTGCTCGTACATATGGTGAACTTGTGGATCCAGTGGTAAAAGTCTCCATGAATTTGCATATCTGATCCAGCTTGTATTGACTGTGTATTGACTCCACTTTCATAAATTCCTGCAATTCTTTGGATCATGCTCTTTTTTGTTGGCCACAAAGAATTGTTGTTGGCCATTTCTTCGATTAGGTCCCAGGCTTGATCTTCTCCTTTTGCCATCAGGGCCTCCTCCAGCAGCAGCATCGATTGTGGTTCTCATTATTCCAGACAGTCCATTATAGAAAGTTTGGACTTGAAGTCATTTTGGAATCTCATGGTGAGGACATTTCCGGAGCAAATCTTTGTACCTTTCCCAAGCTTCGTAGAGAGTTTCCGAGTCTTGTTGTACAAATGATGTGATGTCATTTCTCAGTTTTCCAGTTTCTGCTGGTGGAAAGTACTTTACAAGAAATTTGGTAGCTAAAATGTTCCAAGTTGTGATGGAACCTGCTGGTAGTGAATGTAGCCAAGCTTTAGCTCTGTCCTTCAAGGAGTATGGGAAAACACGCAGTCTCATTGCTTCTTCAGCTTCTCAGTTGTAATTGAAAGTGCCGCAAACTTCCAAGAAGTTGCTTATGTGGGCATTAGGATCTTCAGTTGCATTTCCTCCAAACTGAACTGACTGCTGAATCATCTGAATGCAAGTTTTGGTGTCACCCATATTTGCTGGTAATGGAGGAAGTACAATACATGAAATGAGTCTGTCAAGCCACCGGAATGGTTCTGTCTCGAATGGGAATTGGTGGGGCAACCTCCAAAGGTTCACGCTCCATGTTGACTAAAGCTTCTTGGGCTTCTCGCCTTTCCCTTCTCAACTGTCTGATAGTTCTTTCAATTTCCGGGTCAAGCGTCAGAGTTCAAGGCTTCTGGTTCGTCTCATGAAGTTTCTGAGAACCTGAAACACAAGAAAATAAAAACAATAAATAAAAAGAAAATTAGATACAAGTAACGGTATCTAACCTTAAAACTAATAGTGAAAGATAAATAAGTCCCCGGCAACGGCGCCAAAAACTTGACCGGCGTAAACACACACGTATAACGCAAGCGTATGTATTGTTCAAGTAGTATAAAAAGTATCGATCCCACGAGGACTTAATACCTAAACTATTAATTTATGAGGTCAAATGATTACTAGTATCCAACAGGTTATTTGATTGATTTGAAATGGCGACGATTCTAAATTTAAAGACAAGTAAATAAAATTGTTCGAAAGTAAGTTTTAAGAAAATTCAATATTAAAAACTATCTAGGGTTGTGAATCTTTTCAATATATTTAAAGATGAAGTGGTTATCCTATAGTTGGGTAATATATTAATTTATTAACCTGGAACACTAAATTATGTGAAAGCCTCTGTCGATGGTCAGACACAAATACCCAGTTTAACCCAATTGAACCATATGTCTATGTCAACCAAATTATCTGGATTCATTAAGTTTAAGTTCCAATTATGGCTACCCCCACCCGACAGGTATATGTCTATCCTGTAAGGAAATCTATTAAAGGGTTATCTATCCTCAAGGAAGATCGTGGGCTATTGAGTCTAAGGTCTCAAACTTAAAATCCATATGTCTAGTTCATTTTAAGTTTACCTAATCATTTTATTAATGGCCAGTTAATAAAAAGCATTAAGATTAAGACTCAATAAATAAATCTTTATATTACCCAAACTATAATCTAACCCTTATAAACCGGTGATATTGAAATTCATCACAACCCTAGATAACTAACTTAGTTATGACACATGACTAGGGCTAGTAAAAACTTAAAAGTAAAAGCCATAAAGTAAAAATGCGAAATAGTAAATGCAGTAAAGTAAATATTGAAAAGTAAATAACAATAAAATAAAATGCTAAAGTAAAAGAAATTACTTTTACTATTTACTATTTTAGATATCTCCCATAAAATAATATATAAACTTGTGATAATATTACCAACCAGCCATATAGGCGGTAACCTGATTAATTCAAATTAAGTCCGACCAGCCATAAAGGCGGTATGATTTGGCCATGAACCTGCCATATAGGCGGTAAGAAAATTTAATTATCAACCAACCATATAAGGCGGTATCTTGGATTAGTCAGGTTTAAACCAATTAAATTTAATAGCCAACCGACCAATATGGCGGTATCCTTATTAAGTCAAATTTTAAATAGTAAATATATTATATTTAAGGGAGATTAATCTAAATAGTAACAGTAAAAGAATTACCTTTCACCTTAGCAAGGAGAAGTTACCTCATCATGGTTGAATAGTAAAACTGAAACAGTAAAAACAAGATAAATTACTATTACTATTACAAAAAGTAATTACTATTACAGAATGTAATTAAAATTTAATTACAAAACTTAAATTAAAAGAATTAGAGAGAGAAACTCCCTATTTACATCAAAGAAATGAGAGAGAATGGTGCAACTAAAACTGAAATCTCGAGCTCAATTTATAGACAATTTTTGCGTCCAGCGTCGCGACGCCAATGGCTTCAGCGTCGCTACGCTGGACCTGTTGACTTTGGCCCACGCGGATTGACCACGCGTGTTCTGTCGGCAGAATCTGGTGATGACACATGTCACGCGGTAAAAGTGGTGCAATGAGAAGATGACACGTGGCAGACGGTGATTGGCTGAGCTATCAGGCTAATGAACATCTGACACGTGGCATACGTTTAGGATTGATCCAATGAGAGATTAACACATGGCAGCATGTGAGTCGTCGGTGATTCGGTCCAATGAAAACTCGACACGTGGCACGCGCTTGCGTTGGTCCAATGAGAGATTAACACGTGGTAGACTGCGCATTTTAGCTGATATTCTGTGATTATGACACGTGTCACGGCGCACATTAGCAAGGTCGGCGCACGTTAGCAAGTCCAATTTCTCAGATTCCGACACGTGTCCCTCGGCGCACGTTAGGCATCGCGACGTGATGAGTTTTTGCGTCGCGACGCGAAAAAATTACCAAAATGCCTATTTTCCCAATTTTCACTGTTTTGCTCCAAATCACCTCCAGAATGTCCTGAAACTTTATTTATCTACAAAATAACACAAAACACATCAAAATATTCACAAAGCTCAAGAAACTATACAAAATATTAGGTTAAATGAGTGGGAAATAGTGATAGATTTACCACTCATCACATAGACAATAGAGGTGAGTACAATTTCAAAGAATTCGATATCTAATGTGGAATATATGAGATTCAACATGAGAAGACTATCCCACGTATCCTACAACATAATGGTGTTGCTGAAAGAATAAACCACACCATTATGGAAAATGTCAGAAGCCTGATTAATATGGCTAAACTGCCAAAGCCATTATGAGGAGAAGATGCTCGAGTTGACTGCTATTGATCAACAGATTGTTGGACAATTATGACCCATAACATCACTATTTGTAAAGATCATGATGTTGTTGTACAAATTAACTATGTGACAAAGGAAATTGCTCTTTTATCATTTGTAATTAGATTACCAAGATGTATAAATAATAGAAGGTCCTTATGATTAGTTCTGGATTGAGATGATATGAGACAGTATCAATCCACGAAGGTTTAATCATTAAATATCCCTAGTCGTAGTATTATCGAGATTGGACATCGATCATGCGGAATAGACTAGTATTACACTTGTGCGCGTTATGGGAGCATAACGACATAGTTCTCATATATTTGGGTATTGGATACTCATGCAAGTGTAATAGGAGGTTGTGTTTACCGATGGTACGGAAACAGCTTCGCTCTGGATAGACCCCTCAGAATTCCATTGGTAGTATGACAATGTGTCTATGGAAGTCCGAATCAGGGTAGGTGTATTTGATCTTAACCTGAGACTTGCACCGCTAATACTTATGACAATCAATATACATTTGTTTTGGTCGTCCAGGGCTTTAACAGGTTCTGTGTATGCCTCTTCTGGGTATATTGAGAATCATAGTGTATTAGGTGTGATGTCAAGATGGAAGTATCACTCCAGTCATAGTGGAGATGATGATCACGTAGGATACGGAACTAGTGCTCTTATATGCTGCAGCTATCGGGATATTATGACTAGGTCATGTTTATCCGATTATAGAGACTAGTTACCAGAGATCCGATATGTGCTTCGTACGGGGCAGACACAATTCCAGCCCCAGGCCTAGCATGTGACATCCGATGCTGGATCGCAATAAGCAATACTACGTATACTATGCCTGATAAAGATTACATATTCCTTTAAGAATATTTCTGGAGAATTGGGTAGGCACGGTGCTTTGCTAGAAGCCAACCATGTCTTGTAAATCGGTAAAAACGTAGTACTAGGTACGTACATGTTCGGATAGTCCGACGACCGAATTTACTGCCAACATATCCAAGGATCGCTTCTCGAAGATTCACCGATGACGTATGACTCGCACATAATTAATCTGGGATTAATTAGATGAGGGAGAAAATTAATCTAGGATTAATTACGGAGATATTTTATCTGGGATAAAATATTATTTAAAGAGAGAGAATGATTAATTTGGAATTAATCGATAAAATAATATATTCAATATATTATATGAAATTAGAATTCGACGCGGAATTAAAATTAGATTTTAATTCAGACGAACGAGTTAATTTAGAATTAATTCGTTAGCGACGTGAATATTAATTTTGCTAGGCATAATTATTTAATTAAATTTGATTGAATTACGTCGCAATGGAAAATTCGTTAATTCGGAATTAGCGAATCCGAGCCCGGGAGTGTTTGCGGGCTCACTCGCATTTCGAATCAAGTGCGGCCCACAATTCACATCAAGCGTCAAATCATTAGTCATTCAAGTGATGGATGTCTTATCACTTTGAGTGATGTGATGCCAGTCACTATTCATGAGTGATGTGAGTTGTTGGAAGGCTTAATTGCCTTGTACCTTTTGGAAAAGAGTGAATTGGTATTTGTGTTTTGAAAATCAAATACCATATACACAACACACAAACACAACTTCTCTTCCTCTCTCTCTCTCTCCCATTCGGCCAAAGGCCAAATTCTCTCCTTCTCCATTTTTGACAATGCCGAGAGTTGGAAGAAGAAAATATGAAGATTTGTTGCAAATTTTCACAAGTGCTAGCACACATTAGAGTCATACAAAGATGATAGGGAAATCCACCCATGGGCATGGAATCCACACCCAAGCTTGGAGCTTGACCGAAACTTGGAGACCACAAAAGGGAGCCATTGCCGAGAGCTTCATGAAGGAGCAAAAAGATATTTTGTGTTCATCGCATCAAAATCCGATCAATGTAAGTATGATTCTGCCATACTTCTTTGTTGTATTCACATGTTTTACACTTAAATCGATCTTGGTTTGACCTTAGAAACACAACAATGGTATCAGAGCCATGATTTAAGCATGAAATTTGATTAGGGTAAAAATATGGGTAAAATTGATTTGAGCATGCTTTGATGAAATTGATTGTTGGAATATGCTTGAATGATGATAACTTAGTGTTATGCATGATCAATTTGATGAAAATTGAATTGGATGAATTTTCCCCAAAATGTTTGGCTTGGCCGAAACTAGGTGTGCCCCAAGTGTCGTGGTAATTTTGTTTTTTGAATCATTGGATGAGTTTGAATGACTTCGGAAATGTTGATTTAGGATTTAATTGGATTGAATTCAGAATTGGACAAAAAAAATTCCCTAATTGTCGTGACTTAAAAGCATGGAAAATGATTGATTTTTGATTCAATTGTGTTGGACATGTGTTGATGATAATTAGCATGATTAATTAAGTAAATTGGTATTTTGGAAATGTTAATTTGGTTAATTAATTATGGTTATACACTTTAGATTAATTTAATTATGAAGTTTGGAATTTTGTAATTTAATTAATTGGGCCAAATTGGAATTGGGCTTGTAAAGTTGTATTTGGGCTTAATGGGCTTGGTTGGGCCAAGTTTGGTTTAGGCTAATTGGTTGGATCCAATTGGGCTGAAAACCATATCCATAAAGTCCAAATATAACTAAATGGACCTTTAATTTTAATTGGGCCTAATGGGCCTAAATTGGTTTCTTGGCAAATAAGGGTGATTCCTTAAATGGGCTTTGGTATTTGGGTTTGACCCATATTGACCAAAGTCCATGCCTTATGAACTTAATTGAAAGCCCATTGGACCTTAATTAAATTGACATTGGATGTTAATTGGGCTTTGAGACCCGTAACAATTAGATTTGGAATCTGAGTCGTAAAGGCACATTAAAAAGTGTAATTATTTAATTTAGAATTAAATATAGAATTAGTATTAAATACAAATTAAATTGGATTTAATAGTGTAGTTTAATATAATTCAAGAATTCGTACTTTGAGTACTTATTCGTAAAACGAGTTGGACTCGCGCAAAATCAAATCGTTGTTTGAACATTGGATGATCATTAATTTCAGATTAATTAATTGGATTAGATTGATTGATAACATGCTTTGTGTGAATACATGGATGCAGTGTATGAATACTGTATATCAGATGGATATTAGATTGGTGAGGGCAATTTTGGAAATTGTTGTAATAAATTTAGAATTTATAAAATTGGACCTGCGTGTCCAGCCTATCACCTCTTGACTCTTTCTATTTCTCTTCTCACCTATTCCCCTCAATGTAAATGAGGTTTCTTTAGAAGTGTTATTTAATTGGGTAGAAGTAATATTTGTGCTAGCGGGAGAGAGGAAATGAGAGATTTTTTCTAGGAACAAAATATGTTAAGCATCCATCCGCATATCATTATTATTTTATTTATACGCGCCTTATTATGTTTTTAGAATGCATGTTTAAGGGTGTATGATGATGAGACCTAACAAAGATAATTAATTGGTTGCCAATTACGCGAAAAAAACCCTCAATATATATTAAGCGTTTTTCCTTCCATTGAGTGATTCTTACTCAAGATCCAAGATTGGCACTGGTTTGTTGGCCAAAGTCAAGACCTTTTTTCATCGCGGATGTGTTTGAATCATGAAGGCTTTGTTCCATATCGGTGTTTTGTCTAAGTTGTGATTTGTTGGCCGAAGTCAAGATCACTTCTTGTCCATCGACATCGATTACGAAGCTTTCCAAGGTCAATGGGGCCCGCTTAACTGGAATCATTATGTTTGTTGTGCCAAAGCCAAAACTTAATTGATTCAGAGGAAAAAAGGTTAGGCAATATATTTGATATATTGGCATATATAGGATATATGTTTCGAACTTGGATGTCCACCTACTGGATCTAGGAATTGGATGAGATCCAATTGATCTTAGAGATCTACCTAGTTTATTATCATACAATTTGTTGGCCAAAGTCAAGATTGTGTGTTATTTAACGAGATCCTAGCCCACTAGGAAACAAGGTTTCCCGAGTAATCAACGAAGGCTTAGAGGCTCGTCGAAAAATAGTGGGAGGCAAGTATTAAATTTGCAATTTCATTTAGATACATGCCAATACGCGCTCATTTCAAATTTTTCGTCGTTACATTAATATATTAGTTGGACTAATATTTAATCGTTGTTTTAATTAAACAGTTGGACTGTATTCAAACTATTTCAATTATAGTTGATTATATAATTAGATTATGGTAATCAATATATTTGAATTAACCAATTTAAATTATTGTTGATTATATAGTTAGACTATAGTGTAGACTTTGGTTTTTGCCCGAGGTCCACAATTGAGATTTCGTGAAAGGGTGCACTGGCGATCCTGCAAAACAAAGATGTAGAGTGAGCGGGAGTACTGCCCACCGGTGTGGTGGGTGCCGGGGGCACTCCGACGCTCAAGTTAGTGAAGGAACTGAGGAAGTAGTAGGAGGAAGGTCAAAGTAAGATACTACCTTGAGCTTCGTAGGGTTCCGTGAGGGCGGTTGATGTGAGATACTGAAAGCTATGGAGAGAATATGGTTGAACTATGAGAGTTCATTTTCCCTTCCTCTTGGATACTCTTCGTTTATATACACACACCTTCGGGGGGTGTATTTACTGCTGTTTGATTGCTTTGTCCATTGGGCGTCAGTTACGGATAACTCCATAAAGGGTGTTTATTGTGTTTGCCCATTTGTAGGCTGGTAACGTTATGAGTGGTGTTCGCGAGCTTGGGCATTATGTGGACTGGATTTTGGAGGATCCTTCGGTTGTGGGTGATGGAGTTCCGCTTAACTGGAATCAGTAAGTTTGTTGTGCCAAAGCCAAGGCTTAATTAATTCAGATGAAAAAGGTTAGGCAATATATGGATATATTGGCATATATTAGATATGTGTTTCGGATTTGGATGTCCACCTACTGGATCTAGGAATTGGATGAGATCCAATTGATCTTAGAGATCTACCTAGTTAAATATCATACAGCTTGTTGGCCAAAGTCAAGGTTGTGTGTTATTTAACGGGATCCTAGCCCACTAGGAAACAAGGTTTCCCAAGTACTCAACAGAGGGTTAGAGGCTCGCCGAAAAATAGTGGGAGGCATGTATTAAATTTGCAATTTCATTTAGATATTTGCCAATACGCGCTCATTTCAATTTTTCGTCATTACTCGAATAAATATATTAGTTGGACTAATATTTAATCGTTGTTTTAAATTAAACAGTTAGACTGTATTCAAACTATTTCATTTATAGTTGATTATATAATTGGATTATAGTAATCAATATATTTGAATTCAATAATTAAATTATAGTTGATTATATAGTTAGATTATAGTAATCATTATATTTAATATTACCTTAAATCGTTGATTGGATAGTTGAACTATAACAATCAAGATAACTGAAAGATTAGCGTTTAAAACATAAACCTGAGTAAAAATGTCTTTAAACGGCTTTAATTTTTCAAATTGGGAATAATACCTCAGGATAATCCTGGGAACTAAGAAGTTACTCTATTTGATAGAGAAACCTCTCGGACCTAAGCCCGGAGTTGAGCAAATAGTAGAACATGATCTTTAGAAGATTCATGTGATGATAACTTTAGTGCTCAATCCTTTATACTTGATGCAATGACACTTTAATTCCGTCGTCAGAATTAAGGATTAGATCCTTGAATTATGACGATGAAATTAAAGATCTTTATAGATCTTAGAATTACAAATTGCATAAGAATCTCTTTAGCTCGTGCATGTCAGAGGGTACATTTGTCGAGTACTAGGTGTCGCAGATGATTGCTGACATCGATCAGTTATGTAAGTTGGGCATTACCTACGTGGCCGAGACTACCAAAGATTTGATCTTATAGTCTCTACCCGAAAGCTGGGGCAGGTTCATTGTGAACCAAGAGTAAACTCTTGGAGAGTTGGTGGCTATGCTCAAGGAGGCAGAGCCATAGCTTCTAAAAAGGGGCAAAGGCAAAATCATCACAGTCTTCTAGGAAGATAAAAGACATATCCCAAAATGTCTGCTTGAACTGTGGCAAACGGGGTCACTGGAAGCGTGACTGCTGTATGGACAAGGCAGACGTGAAGGAAAAGAAGAGGGGCAAGGCTCCGGATTCAAGCATGTTTGTCATGAACATGTTCACCACTAGTTTCAAAATTGGATTTTGATAATAGATGTGGTACATAATATATGTACTGATGTGCGGAATCTGCTGATTAGCATGATACTGACTTCAGTTGAGATTAATCTGCGAGTCGAGAATGGGACGAGAGTCGCTGTTTTAACCGTAGAAAACTAAGTTTAGGAACTACTATTCGGGTATGTACTTAAATTAGGAAACTGTTAAAATGTAACTAGTTTGACTAGAAATATTATCTCTATATCAGATTTTAACTCGTTGAAGGGTATACCTTTCTATTTTAGAACACTAAAGTGTTTTATTTTATAAAGATGATATTGAGATAAACACATTAGATGTGAATAACAATATTTATATTTTGAATATAAATGAATCTCAAACATATGACATGACAAGTAAATAGCTTAAACTGAATTGATTAGTTGAAACTTAAAAGTGGCATTGTAGTCTGGGACACATCAAACAAGACTCGTATATCCACACTTTTGAAGAGTGGATACTAGGACGGATTTGATTCTATTCAAATAATATCTACGAATCTAGTTTATTAGGCAAAGTGCCTGAAATACTTTTTACTTGGTAAAAGTGCAAATGCCACCGATTTGTTAGCCCTCGTTCATAGTGACGTTAGTGGGCCCATATCTAGCTAGGCTAGAGTTGGATATGAACACTTCGTAACCTTTACGGATGTGGCAACGCATTATGGTTATGTGTTTCTTGTGAAACACGGATCGGAAACTTTTGATGAATTCAAAGAGTTTCGACACGAAGTTGACAGACAGATCGGCTAAAGTATTAAAACATCATGATTAGACCATGATGGAAAATACTTAAGCAATAAGTTTCTCAATTACTTGAAAGAGTATAATATTCTTTCAAAGTGGACTCCTCCCGGAACACCTCAATTTGACGGTGTGTCCAAACTGAGAAACCGAATTTTGTTGGACATGATAAGGTTAATCATGAGTCGCTCTGAGCTATCATTTTCCTTCTAGGGATACGCATTAAATAGTGCAACACTTATTTTGAATAAGGTTCCATAAAAATCTGTTAGACAGATTTCATATTAGATATGAACAGGAAAGAAACTGGGTTTTCTCATTCCTGAAGTTTTGGGAATGCTAGGCATATGTTTGGATGATACCAAACTAAAACCCAAATTAGATAAGTGCCTAAATTGTAGGTTATCCTAGGATAACCAAAGTATAATACTTATACAACTCACAAGAGAACAATGTAATTGTTGCTCGCCATGCGGTTTTCCTAAGAGGAATACCAATATGCAGTGGTAAGTGGGAGGAAAGTAAAACTCGATGAAAATCGGGGTAATTCTATTCCAGGCAATGATTCCTTAATGAAACATAAACAGTTCATCAGAGATGAAACTGTACCAATAATCTTCGAATACACAAGAACCGCGCAAGTCGGAGAGAGTCAGAAAACAACCTGAGAGGTATGGGTTTCTGATCTCACCTCATGTAGATGTCAATCTTATTGAGGAAGGCAAACCGACTACGTATGAGGAAGTGATACAAGGTATCGACTCCCTATTATGGCAAAGTGCCATGATGTACGAAATGGATTTCATGTATACCAACTAAGGTTGGACACTAGTTGATGTACCGAAAGGCATTATGCCTATTGGTACTATATTAGTCTTCAAGGAAGACATACATGGATGGCAACATGTCCACATACAAAGCTAGGCTTGTAGCGAAAAAGGTATCGTTATCAAATTGTGTCGTTACGAAGAAGAAGAAACCTTTTACTTGTTGCCATGGTTAAATCCATTTGCATAATGCTTGCTAATGTTGCATGTTTCATTTATGAAATATGGCAGCTGAACGTCAAAATCACTTTCCTTAAACGGAAACCTTATGGAGGATGTTTACAACATCATGACGATTTTGTCATACCAAACAAGCAAACAAGTTTGCAAGTTAATTCGATCCACTGATGGATTGAAGCAAGCATTGAGTTCTTAGAACTATATCGTTTTGATGTAATCATAATGGTATATGATTAAATTCAAAACGAACATGATTCTTGTGTATATAAGGAGGTTAGTGGGAGCGCACTGAGCGCACTGACGATGAATGTCCTAAATAATGATGATATATCATTCTTGGAAATGATATTCTCATAATACAATCGGTGAAAGCTTGGCTTTCATGAAAATTCTCCGTAGAATTCTTGGGAGAGACAACCTTTATTCTAGGAATAAGGATCTACTGGGATAAATCTAAAAGTTGTTGGAACTCTCCAAGAACTCGTACATTGAAATAAATGTACGCGACCTGGTGTCTCATATGCTTGAGCATATGGAGTCAAAATCAGGCCAATCCTAGTGATGGTCACTGGATTGATGTTAAGAACATCCTTAAGTATCTTAGATAAACTAATGATGCTTTCTTATACTATGGAGAAGGAGAACTTGAAGTGACTGGGTTCACTGCTGCAAGTTACCTAACCGACAAAAATGACTATAGTTACCAGAGATCCGATATGTGCTTCGTACGGGGTAGACACAATTCCAGCCCCATGCCTAACACGTGACATCCGATACTGGATCGCAATATGCAATACTACGTATACTACGTCTGATACAGATTACATATTCTTTAAGAATATTTCTGGAGAATTGGGTATTGGGTAGGCCGGTGCTTTGTTAGAAGCCAATCATGTCTTGTAAATCGGTAAAAACGTAGTACTAGGTATGTACGTGTTCGGATAGTCCGACGACCGGATTTACTGCCAACATATCTGGGGATCTCATGGGTCGCTTCTCGAAGATTCACCGATGACGTATGACTCGCACATAATTAATCTGGGATTAATTAGTAGAGAGAGAAAATTAATCTAGGATTAATACAAAGATATTTTATCTGGGATAAAATATTATTTAAGAGAGAGAACGATTAATTTGGGAATTAATCGATAAAATTAATATATTCGATATATTAAACAAAATTGGATTTCGACGCGGAATTAAATTAGATTTTAATTCGGGCAAATGAGTTAATTTAGATTTAATTCCTTAGCGACGTGAATAGTGATTTCCTAGGCATAATTATTTAATTAAATTGATTTAATTACGTGGCAACGGAAAATTCGTTAATTCGGAATTAGCGAACCCGAGTTCGTGAGTGTTTACGGGACCACTCATATTTAGAATCAAGTGGGGCCCACAAGTCACATCACGCGTCACATCATTAGTCATTCTTGTGATGTAAGTCACATCACTTTGAGTGATGTGACGGTTGTCACTTGTGATTGATGGTGGTCGTTGGAAGGCTTAAATGCCTTGTACCTTTTTTGACTTTGGTTTTTGGTATTAGATTTATGAAATCTAAAATACACAAAAACAACAACACCATCTTCTCTCCCTCTCTCCCTCACCATTCGGCCAAGGGCCATTTTTTCTCTCAATTTTCTCTCAATGCCGAGAGTCACAATGAGCAAATGAAGGATTTGTGGCAAATTTTTCCAAGTGCTAGCACACTAAAGAGGTCATACAATGGTGATAGGGAAACCCATCTATGAGCATGGAATCCACACAGCAAGCTTGGATCTTGAAGATCCAACATGGAGCACAAATTGGAGGCAATGCCGAGAGCTTCAAGGGAGAGCAAGAAATTTTTGTGTTTCGTCGCATCGCAAATCCGATCAATGTAAGTATGATTCCGTCATACTTCTTAGGACTATAGTAGAAACCCAACAAGTAGTACCCCCAGGATCAGGTATTTTGCCTCAATCAATCAAGTCTTGGATCTCATGTTTCAGGTGAGCACACCTTTCAGTGTCATGACTTGGGATCTGTTGGAATACGCAATAGTAGGCATGGTTACCGTATTTACTCAACATATTATGTTATGGATCCAACAGCTTCAAGAGACCCTGCATTGTCAATTCTTCTAGTATTTGGTCTAGTGTTTTCCCATGTTGGAGAAGTAACATTGGACGGTGTTCACCTCTGATGCCCATTGTGTGAGCCTCCTCTATTATGCTTCTTTATTGTCCTTGGCTATAGAGCTTATTGCTCTCCACCTCTTCCTCTTCCAAGTCCATGACGGTCTCTTTTAGCTGTCGAACAAATAAAAATCATGGAGGTCATCCTCATCAACCTATTGTAGATTGAGGGCTTAGCTCCCTTGATGATCATTTTGATTTAATTTTTTATGAATGTCTTTTATGCATCTTTTAAAGCTTGCTTCTTCAGTGGTCTATATACTCATTGAAGCTCTCATTTGACTTATACTTTGTGTTCTTTAGGTAATGGAGTGACAGATCAATCTCTATATCTGTGGCATATTGACTCAAGAAATCCTTGGCCAGTATTCTCCAATCCTCATTTACTTTCCTCCCGAGGCCATGGTACCATATCACATGCGTTCCTTCTAGTGACATCCCAAACATCTTCCATACTTGGTATTGAGACAGTCTGGTAGCATTCATCAAGGGCACGTATTGACGGAGGTATGCCTTGGGGTCTCCATTCCCATTGAACTTTGCCATTTTAAATAGAACGGGTAGTTGTTCCTTGAAAGCAATGGTGTTGTAATCCAACAAATCTTCATTTTTACCCTTTATCTTTTAGGTTATTGCCTCCATCTGCTCCTTCAATTTCTTTACTTCCATCTCGACTGGGACTTGGCTATTTTTCCTGTAGTGTATTCTACCATTTCCTCAACGTCTAAGGCAGATACTTCCTCCACTCTACCCTCGGGCCCCTCATGCCTCTTCTCGCTAGACCCTGCCTCTGTTTCCTGAGGTGTTGCCTGAACTGCTGTCAGATTGACAAGAGCATTAAGCACAGTCTACAATTGTTCTGCCATCTTATTCACAATAGTTTCTAATTGGTCCACATGTGAATTGTCACTGCTGGCCATCTTGTTATTGTCTTCTTAACTAGTCCTCTTTTTCTAACCAAATGGGTTGCTATGATGGCTTAAATCACAAGGGGTTAGCATAATGCATCAGATGCATGGAATGTAAAGTTAGTTCACGCAAGATACAACCTTTCAACTTTATCTCTCCCACCCAAGTGTTAAGTCTGTATCTACCAAAGGTGTGCTTAGCTTATGCACCAGCAAGGGGTACACAAACTCGTTCTCTATTATGCTAAAAAGTGAACATTGGGTACCTTGGTCCTTTTCCATCATTAGAGGATAAAGACCGCCCATTTACAATGTGACTAAGCCTATTATGGGAATCGTGCCATTATCCTAGAGCGATGAATTGGACCCTTAGTAATCACAGTTATTTTGGGTTAGGCTTCAAAGCATTTAAGTACGCTCAAATGGGCCCACAGCAAGTATAGGCATCAGACTCGTGCTTTTGACAACTTTGGGATCATAATTAATCGCTCTAAGTCCAATAGGGTCTGTATACAAGGGTGGCCCATGAACATTTCAAAGCACTCAGCCCCAATTTTCATGGAACGCGGACTTGTCCCTGTTGCAAAGGCCCAACACATTTTTTGTTTCATGGTAAGAGGATTAGATTACCTCAAATGATTAGGGCCCATGCACAAGCATTAGGTAGGCTTATTCCTAGTGAAAAATGACTATGGGCTTCCATATGGGCCTTATAGGGTAAGACTTAGGCTTTCATTGGCGAAGAGTTGTCCACAACTAGGTCTCCCCCCTCAAGGGTTCGAATGACCAATGAACGTGTCTTTTTTATACCTCAAAGGTATCTACCAACGTGTGATGGGTATCATCACGTAGCGATCCATCACCTTGAGTGAAAGTAATTTCTCAATACGTGACGCCATCAGAGCTTAAATGGTATGTAAAATGATGAAGACATGGTTTAGCTTAGTCTCACCATGGATACTACAATGTATTTTTTCTAGACCGATTCTCCATCCCAGTGGAGTCACCATATGTAGAAGCGAAGCAAGATTTCCCGCTATGCCTATGACATCGACGACCATGACACTGTTGATCTCGCAACCCATAGAGAGTACAATTAACCAATGAGGGACTAATAAAAGAATTAAAGAGTCGTCATCTAGTATAAGACAATAGGAATGATATAAGGTTGCACTACACCCCTCACAAGGTCGACCTTAAACCCTTATAGATTCGAAATCATCCCTTACTGATGCTAGTATAATATCAAAGTTCAAAAAGAAGATCCACATGCCTTTAATGCAGTCACATGCAAATACAGTTTAGAAGCATATATGGATGCAAACGTTAATAAGAGATAATAAGAAAGAAAACTAAATGTCTAGGAATAACAAAAATTTCAAGGTAGTATTAAATAAATCAAAACTGTAGCATTACTCGCATCTTGTAATAATAACCAAAATAAAAGAGATGATAATAACGGTAAATAAAAACTTATAAAACAGATTAATAAGGAATGATACATATCTTACAGCTTAGCTTCGAAGAAGCTTGGCCGAACAACTTTTTTTGGAGCACCTAATATCTAGCCGGATATAAACCAAGAAATTATATGTCAGAAACCTTTTTTGAATCATGCATTCTTAAAATCAGAAACTTGAAAGCACGTTCTAACAGTGTACAATTTCGGAAATTCCAACTATGCACAATTTCGTATTTTGACCATAAATTTTTACTCCAATATAAGAGTAAGGTGATTTTAGTTCCAGATGAATGAAGACTCAAAGATCTATAACTTTTAAGTTCACAAGAGTTTCTAATTATGACGTTTTCAAGGCCGAAAGTGATGAAATATTCAAAGTGTGTTATGTGTAATTATTAAAGTCATTATCCAAAAAAAAAGGAAAATGATAATTTACAATTGTCAAACTTCGAGAAAATGGTGGAGCAAATGGTGGAGAAAATGATGGAGAAAATGGTGGAGAAAGCTTGCAAAATTTCTATAAATAAATGTGCTATGTACCTCATTTTCCTCATTCTGGATTCAATAGTTTTCTCTGAAAATTTATTGATTTCTAGCTTTGTGTGTTTTATTTTTTTAAAGCTTTCTTGTATTTTCTTTTTCTTTCAGTAATAAAATTATGGTGTTTTTATTCAAATTATGAGTAGTTCATTTTTTTGCTGGGGTAAAGGGTGAAGCTTTTAATATGAAAATTTAGATTAATCTCACTTATATTATAATATATAAATTGAAATCTAATGATTAATATTTATTTAAATATGGATTAATTATTGACAAACTTTGTTACCGCATATATGGCTGGGTTTATTTATTTGACATAATTGAGTACTTAACTGAACTTGTTATAGACAAAGTTATCACCGCCTTTATGGCTGGTTTTAAATATTTTGGCATAATTAATTCCTGAAATAAATTAATTGGGTAATAACGATAATTCATATATTATAAGAAGTGAGATTTCTAAATTTGAAATATTAAAAGTGGATCCCCTAACCCCAGTATTTTATTTTATTATTACAGTTTAAATTAAAATTCTCCAATCACTTCAAACAATTCAATCTTTTTCTTTTCACTCAAATTATTATTTTATCCTATTAAATCCATTCTCTATGGATCGATCCCGGTCTTACCGGGTTATTTTATTACTTCGACACTCTTATACTTGAGAGTAAAGAATCACTTTTTGAACGTGTCAAGTACATACCATAATACCATCCATTCAGAATTATCTATGGAATTGACGTATGTTTTTCCATCCTATATTCCATATGGAAGTAGGTACGTAGCCATTTGTTGCCTTTATACGGCCGTAGTTACTATTTGACAATTGTATGTCCAGCCGGACATGGTATTATTTTCGATCGGATATACGACATCGGATCAGAATAAAAACAAGAAGTGGAATGAAGATTAGAGTGCCATCAAGTCACATTTTAGCTGTAACTCGACTCTGAGAACACGTCTGAAAGTTTTGGTTGATCGCTAGGATCTTCCCACTAAATGGAGAGAGATTCAAGTTTATAGTGTTTTTGGATGGTTTTTGTGAATGTCCATTGGTTGCTTTCTGTTTCTTTGTATTTGTATGGGTGCTGCTACTGATTTTTCAGAAAAAAGGTCATCGTAATTGTGAAAGCGCTCATCTTTTATAACGTGATGCATATGGCTTCACAAAGGAAAAATTTCTCTTGGTAAGGAAAATAATAATTAGGGAAAGTGATTAAGAAGGGAATTTATGTTATGGAAACTGGTTAAGAAGGAAAAGATATATGTTCTAGAATTGGTTAAACATGAAAGCATAATCAAATCCTTCTTCTTAATCTGGAAACACAACGCAAAATCTATCTGATATGCTGTATATTCGGCCGGATGGGGTATTTATGTCATGTCAGATTTATTCCTTATGTTCGGTCGAATCTGGTTGGGATTTCTGGAATTTTTATTTTCCAGCATTAAACCTTACAACCTTCCCAAACTTTTCAGGTGGTGCCCTGTAAGAGACTTATCATCGGACTATAAAAATACAGTGTTTAGAATAGTGTAAATCAAGTGTAGATAACCATAGGCAAAAAGTATTGGTAATATGTATAGATAATGCAAGCCAAATGTTCGATGAATTGAAGACCTTGATAGAGTTGAGTAATTAATCAAATTATGTGCATATAAATGTTTTTAATGTGTTGGAAAATATATAGTGGCTTCCGAATTAAATGAGTCAAATAAAATAGTGAATTTGGTAAGTTGGGTAGAAAGCTTGAGTTGTGTTATATTCTAGACATGTCGTAATATTTTACTTATAACTTGAGTTCTAAGTATCTGTTTGATGAACCGTAAAATTTTGAGTAAACTAGAAACATTAGAAACTAACATATCTTAAAAAAAATGAATTTTTGGACTTAATAAGAATTTAGACCGAATTTATAAATTGGGTTTCCTAAAGCTCACTACATTCTATTTTTATCTGAATAGTCATTGAAGCTTCACTTGTAACTTATGTTTCGGGAGTCAAAATTGAAATCCATAAAAACCTACATAAATTAGACACATTAAGGTTCATCATATTAAAATTTTAGCCTATGATTCACTCCCATTAATTGTAGAGACTTTTCAAATATAGAAATTGAGCAGCCAATGTTTTTCAACGACTAGGTACAATCTAAATTTCCATATCCTCATTTCTTAATTCTAAACCGATGCCCGTAAAATTCGTAGACGACATAAATATCCCAAATTTACAGTGAGGTCCATGCATCTCATATTTTATTATATTATATAAAAAATGTTCTGATTTATGAAATTTAACGAATTGAATTGACTATAGATCGGTGTCATGATTCTCAACAACTGCCAATGCCATGAAGCACATGTGGTTTACCTCAGCACTGTGAGTGGATACTTTCGTTGTTGATTTGATTATTTTATTTCTTGGAATACCTTTCTTGTTGATTAGATTATTTGATTTCTTCTGTGATACTATGAATCTTTGGTTTTATTTCAATAACGATCCTCATAAATGATTTAAAAATATTGATTACGTGGTGAGATATATGCTTGAGATATGAATTGAGATGACTTGATTATGTTTTATGATCTATTTAATGATGATACAAATTTAAGAATTTGTAGAACTTAGATGTTTTTGTTATGTTTTAAGTATATGAGAAATGGATTTTGAGATTTAAGAACAATAGAGATTGTTATTGAGATATGATTTGTTGAGAATGAGATATGTTTTAAGATGATGTCTTTATAGATTCTTTTTTAAACATGTTATTGAGTTGAGTTTTCAGAGATACTTTTGTATTTATGTAGTGTTCTTTTGTCCACCATGATATGAGATTCTGGGCCCGTCCATTTGAGTTGGTTCCTGGACGCCTGATTCATTACCCAGTTGAGTTGGTTCCAAGACAACTAATATTTATTCGCCTAGGGCGCTTGATTTATTTATCCAGTTGAGTTGGTTCATGGACACTCATTTTCTAATATGTTCAGTTGAGGTGGTTCCTGGACAATTATTTTCTGATTCGTCCAGTTGAGTTGGTTCAGGACGTAGAGATATTGTTTCTGAAGAGTTTTTGAAGAAATAATTATTTTATGATGATTTTATATTAATTTGATCTCATTTACAGCATTTTGAATTTTAATTAATATTATTGTTTTATTATCTTACAGTGTCTACTCACTGGATTTTAGTAGACTCACCCATATTCTACAGATTTTACAGGATATTTTATCTATTGTGCCAATGTATATTTTTTTTGAGACATGAGCTGAGGAGATAAGGTGTCACTGCAATCACTAGGGATTGGTCTATCATGTATTATTTACATTCATATAGATATAGTTGATGTATTTTCATCGAGTTAGGGTTTACACATGTAAAAGTATAATTATGGCAGTGAATAATATTGTGTTAACATATTTAATACAATATATTTGCATAATATATTTAAGTTATTAATCATATGAGATTTGTTAATGTTTATTGTTCAAGATTGGTGAAGTTTGAGAGTATAATAACGTTTGTCAGAGGCTTAGGGTGACGGTGGGGTCCGTCACCTGCCAGTAGCATATTGGGGATGTTACGAGATACTAGTCAATGTCTCATGAGATGTAGCTATTTGTTCCATAAGTCACATCAAGCGTCAAATCATTAGTCATTCAAGTGATGGATGTCTTATCACTTTGAGTGATGTGATGTCAGTCACTATTCATGAGTGAATGAGTTGTTGGAAGGCTTAATTGCCTTGTATCATTTTGGAAAAGAGTGGATTGGCATTTGTTTTTTGAAAATCAAATACCATATACACAACACACAAACACAACTTCTCTTCCTCTCTCTCTCTCTCTCTCTCCCATTCGGCTAAAGGCCAAATTCTCTCCTTCTCCATTTTTGACAATGCCGAGAGTTGGAAGAAGAAAATGTGAAGATTTATTGCAAATTTTCACAAGTGCTAGCACACATTAGGAGTCATACAAATGTGATAGGGAAACCCACCCATGGGCATGGAATCCACACCCAAGCTTGGAGCTTGACCGAAACTTGGAGAGCACAAAAGGGAGCCATTGCCGAGAGCTTCATGGAGGAGCAAAAATATATTTTGTGTTCATCGCATCAAAATCCGATCAATGTAAGTATGATTCCGCCATACTTCTTTGTTGTATTCACATGTTTTACGCTTAAATCGATCTTGGTTTGACCTTAGAAACTCAACAATGGTATCAGAGCCATGATTTAAGCATGAAATTTGATTAGGGTAAAAATTTGGGTGTAAAATTGATTTGAGCATGCTTTGATGAAATTGATTGTTGGAATATGCTTGAATGATGATAACATAGTGTTATGCATGATCAATTTGATGAAAATGGATTGGATGAATTTTCCCCAAAATGTTGGCTGGGCCGAAACTAGGTGTGCCCAAGTGTCATGGTAATTTGTTTTTTTGAATCATTGGATGAGTTTGAATGACTTTGGAAATGTTGTTGATTTAGGATTTAATTGGATTGAATTCGGAATTGGACAAAACAAATTCCCTAATTGTCGTGACTTAAAAGCATGGAAAATGATTGATTTTTTATTCAATTGTGTGGACATGGTTGATGATAATTAGCATGGTTAATTAAGTAAATTGGTATTTTGGAAATGTTAATTTGGTTAATTAATTTTGGCTATACACTTTAGATTAATTTAATTATGAAGTTTGGAATTTTGTAATTTAATTATTGGGCCAAATTTGGAATTGGGCTTGTAAAGTTGTATTTGGGTTTAATGGGCTTGGTTGGGCCAAGTTTGGTTTAGGCTAATTGGTTGGATCCAATTGGGCCGAAAACCATATCCATAAAGTCCAAATATAACTAAATGGACCTTTAATTTTAATTGGGCCTAATGGGCCTAAATTGGTTTCTTGGAAAATAAGGGTGATTCCTTAAATGGGCTTTGGTATTTGGGTTTGACCCATATTGACCAAAGTCCAGCCTTATGAAATTAATTGAAAGTCATTAGACTTTAATTAAATTGACATTGGATGTTAATTGGGCTTTGAGACCCGTAACGATTAGATTTGGAATCTGAGTCGCTAAAGGCACATTAAAAAGTGTAATTATTTAATTTAGAATTAAATATAGAATTAGTATTAAATACAAATTAAATTAGATTTAATATTGTAGTTTAATATAATTCAAGAATTCGTACTTTGAGTACTTATTCGGAAAACGAGTTGGACTCGCGCAAAATCAAATCGTTGTTTGAACATTGGATGGTCATTAATTTCAGATTAATTAATTGGATTAGATTGATTGATAACATGCTTTGTGTGAATACATGGATGCGATGTATGAATAATGTATATCAGATGGATATTAGATGGGTGAGGGCAATTTAGGAAATTGTTGTAATAAATTTAGAATTTATTAAATTGGACCTGCGTGTCCAGCCTATTACCTCTTGACTCTTTCTATTTCTCTTCTCACCTATTCCCTCAATGTAAATGAGGTTTCTTTAGAAGTGTTATGTAATTGGGTAGAAGTAATATTTGTGCTAGCGGGGAGAGAGGAAATTGAGAGATTTTTCTAGGAACAAATGTGTTAAGTATCCATCCACATATCATTATTATTTTATTTATACGCGCCTTATTATGTTTTTAGAATGCATGTTTAAGGGTGTATGATGATGAGACCTAACAAAGATAATAATTGGTTGCCAATTACGCGAAAAAAACCCTCAATATATATTAAGCGTTTTTCCTTCCATTGAGTGATTCTTACTCAAGATCCAAGATTGGCACTGGTTGTTGGCCAAAGTCAAGACCTTTGTCCATAACGGATGTGTTTGAATCATGAAGGCTTTGTTCCATATCGGTGGTCCATTGTATTGTCTTTGATTGTGCATTGTTGACATGTCGAATGTCCATTTGTTCCAATCAGATCACTCTGTCCATCGACATCGATTACGAAGCTTTCCAAGGTCAATGGGTCCCGCTTAACTGGATCATTAAGTTTGTTGTGTCAAAGCCAAGGCTTATTGATTCAGAGGAAAAAAGGTTAGGCAATATATTTGATATATTGGCATATATAGGATATATGTTTCGACTTGGATGTCCACCTACTGGATCTAGGAATTGGATGAGATCCAATTGATCTTAGAGATCTACCTAGTTTATTATCATACAATTTGTTGGCCAAAGTCAAGATTGTGTGTTATTTAACGGGATCCTAGCCCACTAGGAAACAAGGTTTCCCGAGTACTCAACAGAGGCTTAGAGGCTCGTCGAAAAATAGTGGGAGGCAAGTATTAAATTTGCAATTCGTTTAGATACTTGCCAATACGCGCTCATTTCAAATTTTTGTCGTTACATAATATATTAGTTGGACTAATATTTAATCGTTTTTTTAATTAAACAGTTGGACTGTATTCAAACTACTTCAATTATAGTTGATTATATAATTAGATTATGGTAATCAATATATTTGAATTAACCAATTTAAATTATTGTTGATTATATAGTTAGACTATAGTAATCATTATATTAAATAGTACCTGAAATCGTTGATTGGATAGTTGGACTATTGCAATCAAGATAATTGAAAGATTAGCGTTTAGAACATAATCCTGGGAGAAAATGTCATTAAACGGCTTTAATTTTCAAATTGGGAATAAAATCTCAGGATAGTCCTAGGGACCGAGAAGTTACTTTATTTCATAGAGTGACGTCTCGAGCCTAAGCCCGAAGTTGAGCAAATAGTAGAACATGATATTTGGAATATTCATGTGATGATAACTTTAGTGCTTAATCTGTTATGCTTGCCGCAAAGACTCCTTAATTTCTTAGTCAGAACTAAGGATTAGATCCTTATAGTATGATATTGAAATTGAAAGATTTTCATATATCTATCCTTAGATCTTAGAAGTACAAATTGCAATAGAAAACTCTTGGAGAGTTAATGGCTATATTCAAGGAGACAAAGCCAGAGTTTGCAATAGGGCAAGAAGCGCAAGGCGCATCTTACTTCGACATCCCAGAAGGCCAAGGCTTGGCCAAAGGCTTCTGGGGTGTGGAAAATGGGCAAAGGCAAAATCATTATAATCTTCTGGGAAGACATAGGACATATCCCAAAATGTCTGCCTAAACTGTGGCAAACGGGGTCACTGGAAGCGTGACTGCCGTATGGACAAGGTAGACATGAAGGAATTGAAGACGGGCAAGGCTCCGGCTTCAAGTAAGTTTGTCATAAACATGTTCACTACTAGCATTAAAATTGGATTTTAGATACTACATATGGTACATTAAATATGTACTGATATGCAGAATCTGCTAATTAGCAGGATACTGACTTCAGTTGAGATTGATCTGCGAATGAAAACGGGACGAGAGTCACTGTTTTAACCGTAGAAACCTAAGTTTAGGAACTACCCTTCGGGTGTGTACTTAAATTAGGAAACTGTTAAATGTAACTAGTTTGACTAGAAACATTATCTCTATATCAGAGTTAATCCGTTGCGGATATACCTTTATATTCTAGAACACTAAAGTGTTTCATTTTATAAAGATGATATTGAGATACACATTAGATGTGAATAACAGTATTTATATTTTGAATATAAATGAATCTCAAACATATGACATGACAAACAAATAACTTAAACTGAATTGATCAGTTGAAACTTAAAAGTGGCATTGTAGTCTGGGACACATCAAACAAGACTCGTATATCCACACTTTTGAAGAGTGGATACTAGGACGAATTTGATTCTATTCAAATAATGTCTACGAATCTAGTTATTAGGCAAAGTGTCCTGAAATACTTTTTACTTGGTAAAAGTGCAAATGCCACCGATCTGTTAGCCCTCGTTCATAGTGAGTTAAGTGTGGGCCCATATCTAGCTAGGCTAGAGTTGGATATGAACACTTCTTACCTTTACGGATGTGGCATCGCGTTATGGTTATGTGTTTCTTGTGAAACACAGATCGAAACTTTTGATGAATTCAAAGAGTTTCGACACGAAGTAGACAGAAAGACTGGCTAAAGTATTAAAACTGTCACGGTTAGACCATGATGAAAAATACTTAAGCAATAAGTTTCTCAAAAACTTGAAAGAGTATAGTATTCTTTCAATGAGGACTCCTCCCGAACACGTCAATTTGACGGTGTGTCCAACGGAGAAACCAAATTTTGTTGGACATGATAAGGTTAATCATGAGTCGCTCTGAGCTACCATTTCCTTCAAGGATACGCATAAACAGTACAAAACT